>JAABOM020041736.1:0-16458 GCA_011800125.2 Solanum clarkiae
GGTTGAACAATAAGCTACATCTCCAGGAATAGTAACTAATGTTTCTTCACCCTTGTTCTTCGGCTGCAAACTGCTCCAGAAGATGATGTTGACTCTTCTGTGGTCATTATCACCTTACAATAGCTTAATCCACCAAAATGAGGTTGGATCTTAAAAATGGAGCTCATCGTTACGTCTGGAACGGTCAAAAAAGGTGGAATTGACACTTCGGGGCCAAAATTTCACTATTGGGGCAAAATAATAATTTCAAAAACTTTGGAGATCAAACTACAATTTCAGAAAGATCAGGGGTTCAACTGCAATTTCAGAAGGTTTAGGGGCCAATCAGAACTTTCGTGAAAGTTGAGGGATCAAACTGAACTTTCAGAAAACTTCAGGGGTCACTTCATAATTTTTGAAACTATTGCTCCGGCTATGAATAGTGTTTTCGGATGTCTTCTCCGGCGAAACTCTGGTGAACAGTGTCATCTTCTCCGGCGAAACTCCGGCAGCGTTGACCAAACTTTGACTGCGAATTACGGGCACGTCCGAACTCCGATTAAGTCGTCGTTTGGTGCGTTGGATTTAGTTCGAAGAGATGAATCCAATGGTGCACTGAGAATTGTATTTTGAATAAAATCCAAAAATCCAAATTCGACCTCTCACCGGAAAACTCGACTAACGCTTCTAACTTGGCTCTGATACCACTTGTTGAAGCCAAAGAAACAATAAGCGTTGGTAAACACGAATTTGGGAGAAAAATTTCTTCTATTACTCACAAGAATAGAATACAAAATAACTCTCAGACTCACACAATATACTCTTGTCTTGGTGTTCTTGGTGGTATCACACATTACACTCTTGTCTTGGTATTCTTGGCGGTAATGAATGAAGGAGCTCAGCAACTCCTTTTATAGGGGGAATTCTACCCCCATTGATGTCATTGGTGACATCACAAAGCAGCCATTATTGACACTTGAATATTCAACAATGGCGGCTGGTGGCTGTTCAACAATGGTGGCTAATGGCTGGAATTCTTCAATATTCTAGTAGATTCAAATTTTGCACAGAATTTCATGCAAGGGATAATTCAAAAAGAACACTTTTTGCATGAGTGTGTTCGTGTAAACTGTTTTCAGCATAGATAAAAAATATTATTTTCATGTGAGTGATAATCCAAAAATATTCCTTCTGCATGAGTGTAGTGATAGAACCTGTTTTCTCTGCTTATAGATAAAATATTCTTCTAGTCACGAGGTTTTCGTTTTGAAGTTTTTATCAGTGAGCGTTTTTATTTTCAATGAAAACTCAACTTAGTATAAATTTGAATTTAGGCAAATCTTAGTAGGAGCACTAGATATAAAATATTGGATGAAAGATTCTATGAGGTACAGAATGAAGTTTGACCAATAACTTTTTAAAAATCTATAGCTTAATACTTATTGAGAACTAAAAAAATTCTTGAATTTTATTTTTGCGACTCTGGAATGTTGAAAACTATAATGTAAGTCTTGTTGGGGCAATGAATATCGATAACCAAATTATTTTGGATGGTCGCACAATGTTTTAGGGTAGAAGTTGCTCCAAATAATTTAAAAAAAAAATCTATTTTCTATGCTTTTCTTATATACTAATTTTTTCGCACGTGCATTGCACATGATTTTCGAGTCATGTGACCAAGATAATTGAATATCACTTGATGTATGAAAAAATATATTGTGATAGATATAATTCAATATGAGGGAGATTTGCCCTTATGCTTTATTTGTTTAAAAAAAGTGTGAAAATCACTTTTAAGAAAATTTTAAAATATATTCCTTAGATTTCAAACTTTTAAAAACTCCTTATTTTTTAAGAAGCATGAATTCAGGAGCATAGCAAGAATCTTTATTAATTTAAGCACATAAAATATTCTTTCAAGTCACGAAATTTTAATTTTAAAATTTTTATTAGTGAACGTTTTATTCTTAATGTGCAATCAATTTAATATGAATGTAAATTTACTCACAATCACCATGTAAATCAACAATTTAATATATATGTGAATTATATATATGATTGTAGGCATACACAATGTAGTCATGTGTTTTTTTATGTGAGGGATAAGCCAAAAAATATACCTTTACACGAGCGTAGTGATATAACTTATTTTTTGCATATAGATAAAATATACCTCAAGTCACGAGGTTTTCATTTTTAGAGTTTTTGTTAGTGCTGAGCATTATTATTCTCAATGTGAAATCAATTTAATTTGAATTTAAATTTAATCAAATCTTACTAGGTGCATTGAGTACATAATATTGGATGAAATTAAAGATTCTATGAGGGAGAATGGAGGTTTGACCAATAGATTTTGAAAAATTTATAGACTAATATTTATCAAAAACAAAAAATATTCTTGAATTTTAATTTTGTAACTCTGGAATGTCAAAAACTATAATGTAAGTCTTACCGGGACAATAAATATCAATAACAAAAATTATTTCGAATGATTGCGCAATGTTTTAGGGCGGAATTTGGTGCAAAAAATTTTCAAAAAAAAAAAATCAATTTTCTATGTGTTTCCTATGTACTAGTACTTATCATATAATTCATTTTTGATAAAATTAGTAAAGACATTGATGGAAACGGTAAGAATTTTTTCTAGAAGGAATCAAAATTAGTAAGTATGCATGTATTAGTTAAAACAGACTGTCTAGTCAGCTCATATTCAAGTTCCTCAACGTTTCTATATATCAAAGATTCAAATAATTGATATAAGCACCTTGATAACATATTAAAAGTGTGTTGAAAAATAATAACAATAATTTGAATCTTTATCTAGATCAATATATAATATGCAGTTCATGAAAAATAGATATACGAGTGACAAACAAATAGTAACATGCCTATTTTTCTGAATATTCTCCATTTCTTTAAATACATAAATATGTACTTATAGAATTCAAACCCCTCAACCTCAACTACTTGGAGAAAGACACTATTTTCTTTTCCAACAAACGTAATAAACTAATATTATCTATCTTTTTTTTCCGCCCACCGGACATCTAACATCCACGATAAAAATTTATCATTTCTTAAATACGATCTCGTATCCAGCACTAAATTTATTATTTTCTAAAGACGATCTCATATTCAGAATTTAAATTCGAGATCTTTGATTGACTCCAGCACAATCTTTGTCGGCTGATGATCATATTTCAAAGATGTAGCCAAATTTCCCATTTTGATGCCACTATTAGAAGCAGTGATATTCTCTCTACTATAGAAAGAAATTGCTCCCATTGGCACAAATCCAACATTTCTCTTCTTTGAAGGAGAAGGAGAATCAACACTATTCTTTTCATTTGTTTTTCTCTTATGAGCAAGTCTTCTCCATGGTGGAACATATATATCCATTTTCTTCATAGATTTCTTCATGGCTATACTCATGATTTTAACCACTTGCTTCAAATCTTTCACGTTTCCACCAAAAACTCGAGGAAAATTTTCGAGCAATGAAGCGTAGCAAGGCGTAGCACGAGCTATTTCAAATTCTTCAGCTAATGCAACCTCAATTATGTGACGAAAATTATCATCCATGTTAACATCAATATACCCATAACTTCCTGACATGCTATTACCAACTTTCTCCCATTTTGATTTGCAAAATCTTGTAAAGTTGAATAATTATACAAAAAATTTAACTCACATACATTAATAATTCGTTGTTTAGCTACAGAATTTGTGAAAAAGAGCTTACCAGCATCGAAGCCTCGATCACGCAACTGAGCCATCAACCACCGTTTAAACTCCTGCGAGCTCCGCTCATTTGCTTCTCCAGCAAGTAGAGCATTTTCCACAGTTTCAGTAATACTTCTCTTCAAATCATCGCCGAATTCTCATCGGAATTCAACAAATTCCTCAAATTCACCGATTCATCAAAGCAACTAGCATCAACATTTCCATCAACCTCTTCTAATTTCTCAGTTGCCTCTCCTTCTAAAAATGAATTCACAAGTCTTGATAAATCCGTCAAGCTCTCTACCACCACTGGCACCGATGAGTGTTCAGTGCCGCTGCTCTCGCAGATCCGCCGTTTCACCATCTCATCAAATGTCGCAGCTACTCTCTTAAACTTCACCGCTATGAGTGTCGCCATTTTTTTCGATCTCAACTTTTTCTTCAAATTTTTTCTGATCTCAACTCACTTAGCAGTACATTATATATATATAAGTTCTTTCTTTGGGTTCCGTGTAGATTTCAATTTTGCATAGAATTTCATGCAAGAGATGGTCAAAAAAATACATCTTTTGCATGAGTGTGTTCGTGTAAATCGTTTTCAGCTTAAAGATAAAATCTTCTCCTATATATAAGTTCTTTCTTTGGGTTCTATGTAGATTTGAATTTTGCACAGAATTTCATGCAAGAGATAATCCAAAAAACACAACTTTTGCATGAGTGTATTCGTGTAAACCGTTTTCAGCTTAAAGATAAAATCTTCTCCAATCTGAATGTAAACACAATATAGATAAAATATGAATGTAGCCAAGTATTTTTTCATATGAAAGATAATCCAAAAAATATATCTTCTGTACGAGTGTGGTGATATAACTTGTTTTCTGCATATAGATAAAATATTTTTCCAGTCATGAGTTTTTCGTTTTGAAGTTTTTATCAGTGAATATTTTTATTTTCAATGTAAACTTAATTTAATATAAATTTGAATATTGTCAAACTCAATAGGTGCACTAGATACACAACATTGGATGAAAGATTTTATGAGGTAGAGAATGAAGTTTGACCAGTAAATTTTTAAAAATCTATATATTAATATACTTATTGAGAACTAAAAAATTTCTTGAATTTTAATTTTGTGATTCTGGAATGTCAAAAACTATAATAAAGTCGGGTAAAATGAAAATTTTAAAGGTAAATTATTTCTAATTCGAGTAAGGTGATATTCTTTTGGGACGGACTAAAAAGGAAAGGTTGCCATATAAAATGAGACAGAGGGAGTAATTTATTTAATTATTTAACATATGTTTTTTAGGATTTTATATAACATATCAATTAATAAAGGAAGGCTAAAGATCAAATTTTCTCACCAGCAACTTCTCAGTCGAGCTCATTGTATCGTATTTGTCTAGTGCGATTTATATCTCCTAGAGCTTGATGTACCAGACTTGTTTAATGTGGTTTACATCTCGCGTGTTGTTTGCAAATCTATTATTGCGCATGTACGAATTTACCTAGTGCATGCTCACCTAAAGGATAACGACTGTTGATTTTGCCTAGGGTTTTGGAAAAAAGGAAGTCTTGTTTTTAATATTTTGACAAGTTTTGTCAGTGTGGGCTATATAACATCTCGCGTGTTGTTTGCAAATCTTGTTTTTAGAATTTCTTTTTTTTTAAAATGACATGACCAAATTAAAATATTCATGTGTAAAAGGTGGTTTTGCAAAATCACTGTTTAAAAATAATGGTATGGATGAGTCTTTCCTTAACAGCAATGACACATTTGAGCCAAACATTTAACGGATAGCATAAATGAACCTTTTGTTAAAGTTTGATGGTATATTTGTGCCTTTTCCCTTTCTTTTATTTCTTGGTGAACCCTTTCGAACTACAGCTGATCACATAAATTCTTGCTCACAACCTGTTCGACGTGTAGCCTCAATGAATTTCTGCAAATTATTTAATGTCTGTTAACTCTAAAGCGCGTGCTTGAGTACTGATTTTGTTTGTTGGTTTAAAATGGAGGATTGTCTTGTGTCGCAATTATACTAAAGAGACAACACAAAAATAAATACTCAATTTAGACTTATTTGGTGCTCAGGTTCTTCCCGATACATATTAATGAAATGCGAAGTAATATTTTTGATCTAAGCCCATGCTCAAGAAGCAAGAAGTTGAATCTTGATTTTTTGTAGCATTCCTACAACATCTTTCATGTTTGTCCTTGCTGGAGATTCAGCACAACAATCTAATGCCACTTTCATGATTGATGCCACAACATCTAGCTTCTTCTGTAAGCTTTTATCCGTTGGTGTTATCAAGTTGGCATCTACGACATCCATTACTGCCGCTGGGAGTGAATAACTCACCCATTGCTTCAAGCTAACATCTCCCTCAAACTCACTAGGCTTTCTCCTAGTAAACGTTTCCAGCAGCATGATCCCGTAACTATAGACATCGCATTTTGTTGATACCAATCCATCTAGTCCATACTCTATAGCCAAATAATTAATTTAAAGATTTAACATAATTTCTTGGTGAAAAATTAAAAGAAAGGAAAAATCAACAAAACAAAGAGACGTACCTGGTGCAATATAACCCAATGTTGCTAAGGTGGTTGTGTATAAATCACTCTCATCTTCACCAAGCAGTTTTGAAATACCAAAATCACTTAAATGGGCAACCATATTGTCATCCAGCAAGACGTTACTAGGCTTCAGGTCACAATATATCACGGGCAACGAGTACCCATGGTGGAGATATTCCAATGCACATGCCACATCTATCATTATGCTTAGTCTCTGCATGATATCTAAGAAGTAGTTGTGTGAATACAAATACTTTTCAAGACTCCCATTCGGCATATACTCGAGCACTAAAGCCTTAAAATCAAGGTTGGAACAACTAGTGATGACTTTTACGAGATTCCTATGACGAAGGTTGTGCAGAACTTCACATTCTGTATCAAAACTCTTGAATGCTGCTTCTTGTTGCAGATTAAACATTTTAACTGCAATAGTAATCCCACTTCTAAGAATCCCTTTGTAGACTGAACCAAAACTTCCAGAACCAATCAGGTTACTCTCACTAAACGAATCAGTTGCTTGGAGCAGTTCATAGTATGAAATTCTTTCTCTTGGTGTGATTGACAATGAGTCAGCTTGTTCAGGATCTCTTTTGCCTCTTTTATACTTTAGCCATACAAACACATAGGTGATAAGAACAAACATAAGTATTGCACTTCCCAGCAAAAGAAAAAGTAGCAGCACTTTTTGCCTATTCAATCTGTGCTTTGATGAAGTGGGGCATGGTGGGACACTAAACGTTGATGAACCACACAATGCTTCATTGTCGATAAAAAACTGACTCGAGAGATTCTTGAAAGGACCCCTCGAGGGTATTTCACCATACAAGTTGTTGACAGAAACATTGAAATACTTGAGGTTTTGAAGTTTCTCCAAAGACATAGGAATGATTCCTGATATATTATTCTGAGAAATGTCTAGGAATTCCAAACCTACCATGTTTCTCATTGAGTCAGGTATAGATCCTTCCAACTTGTTGTGTCTCAAAGAAAGGTGCACCAAATTTTGCAATCCTCCAATTTCTGTAGGAACCCCATATGAGAATTGATTCATTGACAGATCCATCCATGTCACAGCCTTCAGATTTCCAATTTCTTGAGGTAAAGAACCAACCATTTTGTTTGACGATAAGTCAAGAACTACTAGATCCTTCAGATTCCCTAAGCTTATTGGTATATTGGAACTCAATTTATTGGGACCCAAATGTATCTCTCTAAGGGAACTGACGCTTCCTAAACAATTAGGAAGAGATCCAGAAAGTTGATTTTGTCCCAAGTAAATTTCACCCAAATTCTGCAATTTACAAATGTTATCTCCAATAAATCCTGTAAGTTTATTGTCACTCAAGTTCAAGCGCTGAAGGTTTCTCATGTTTCCAATTAATGTGGGAATCGATCCGACCAAGTTGTTTCTAGAAAAATCAAGGAATAATAAGCTGCTTAAGTTCCCAATTGTATTAGGAATTCGCCCTTTGATTTTGCAACTGTAGGCGAAAATCCTTTCAAGAGATGTCGAAAGATTTCCTATTGATACTGGAAGCATACCGTTTAAAGGATTCGAATATAGATAAATATATGTTAACTTTCTGCAATTGGTTAAGGAAGTTATGAAGCTTAAGGAGAAGTCGTTGGTTAAATTATTTTCCCCCAAGTTTAGAAATTGTAGATGAGTCAAATATCCAAGAGAATTGGGAATCAAACCACTGAGTTTATTTCTTGAAAGCTCTAGATTAGTAAGTTTTGAACAATTAGAGATAGAATGAGGAATAGTCCCGACAAGATTGGTTAAGCCAGTCAGAAAAATACCTTCAATATTGGGTAACATAGAACCGATGTTTGATGGTAGAGTTCCTGATAGATTATTGAATGCAAGAGAAAGTATTCTTAGTCCTGTTATGTTGTAGGTTTCCATTGCAAGTGATCCGCTGAAACTATTAAACACAACATCAAATTCCTACAACTCAACGAGATTTTTTATCTCTTTCGGTATTTCACCTGCCAACATTTTGAAAGTGAGTTCAGGCATTTTATTCAGCCTAGTACACATTGCGTTTTCTTTTTCAAATCTGAATACTTACCTCTAAAATTGTTTTCACTAAAATATAGAATCTGCATCTTGGTTAAGTTGCCAATCTCCTGTGGTAGGGATCCCTTGAGATTGTTATTCGACGATACAAAGTATTGCAGGGAGGAGATATTGCATAAGGATATCGGGACAAAACCAGTAATATGGTTATCCTCTATGCCTAACTTCACCAAATTAACAAGATTCCCGATGTCTTGTGGAATTATCCCTGCAGTTAATGTATAGAAAAAGAATTGTTTAGTAACTGATGATGTGTGTCATATCTCATCAAGTGTTACTGTTTTGCACTTATGGACCTTTCATTCTTTTTGTTCATTTTTCTTTAAATTGTGGCAGGGAAACATGGATTTTAAGATGATGTGCTTTGATTTAACTTGTGCAAGACCTTCAGGTAAACATGTTACAGTAAATATAGAGGCGTAATCTGTTTTGAGGATGTGGATTTAAGATCAAACACCTAATTACTTGTGTAGTTCTCAAAATTTTATATTCATGAATATGGAGTACACGCACAAAGTGCATGCCCAAAGACTAGTAAGATAAAGCATACCTGTAAAATGGTTACCTCCGAGAGCCAATAGCTGCAAGTTACTTAATCTTCCAATTTCACTATGTATTGGTCCATCAAACTCATTTTGTGACAAAGACAACAATTGAATCTTTGAGCAATTTGACAAGCTTGTAGGCATATGACCGCGAAGCTTGTTTCCTGATAGATGAAGCGCTTTGAGTATTGGGAGACCATTGCATAAATCATTGGGAAGATTTCCTGATAAGCTATTGCCTGTAAAAGCAATGACTTCGAGCCTAGATATATTGAAAATAGTAAATGGTATAGAACCAGTTAGTTGATTACGTTGTATGGACATCAAGTTCATGTTGTGAAGATTGCCGATCCCTTCTGGAATGTTTCCTTGAAGAGAATTAAAAGATATATCTAAAACTTCCAACCTTGAGGCATTAGAGAGTGACAGAGGAATAGAGCCTATGAGTTTGTTACCCCTCAAGTTTAATTCTCTAAGGTTCATAAAAATTCCAATCACTTTGGGGATTTTACCCTCTATGGAATTGAATCGCAGATTCAAAGTCTCGAGCGTGGAAACATTAGAAAGTGAACAAGGGAAGGAACCAGTGAAACTATTATTTTCAATATTTAGAACTTGAAGTTTGTGTAAAAACCCAAACCAAGAAGGAACCTTCCCTTCGAAGTTGTTCAAACTTAAATCAAGAAACTTAAGCCGACGCAAATATGCCATTTCTTGAGGTAAGTTTCCATGGAAATTGTTACTCCCCAAGTCAAGAGAACGAAGAAACGTGAGGTTTCCAAAATCACGGGGGATCCTTCCTGTAAGAGTCATGTCAAGGACTTCACTCTGTGATGACGAGAATCACAAGTGACTCCTACCCAACAACAAACCGTAGTAGCAGGGGACCAACTTTTATTCAAGAAGTGAAAGGGATCCGAAATAATTTGGGATTTCGAAGAGAGAAGAGCTAGTTTATCGGTGGTAATATTTGTTTGGGCCTTAACATAGTGAAGCAACAAGAGTAATGTTAAGAGGAAAAAAGTGAAGGCTTTCTCCATTAGTGCAAATAATATTAGTAGGAAAATTATATGGCTAGTAACCTGTGGTTTTGAGACTTTAAATAGCAATAAAATCTCATTTCACATCAATACCAATATAACCAAATCAACATTAGTCTTTTAGGTGTCAAATATATATATTATATATATATAAAGACTTGACAAGTCAATCAAGTCTTGCTTTATTTTCTTAGTGCTAAATTTGTTGTAAAGGGCCTTTCATATTTCAAGAATTTTGCAGTAAAAAGTAGCGTTTAATCTATTAGTAAAGCAATAATTGTTGTTTAATGTCTAACAACCATCATTAATACTTAATTCACATATTAGATTATCAGTCAATTAGCCAATAGGAAATGAAATGATAATTTCAAATTAATCTTCCTTAAAATTAAAAAGTAAAAAATAAAAGAACAAAAAGGGCGATGGGTATATGAGGAATTATAATTGACACGAATTCAAAGTTTAAATTTTATGGAACTAAATAATCAACTCGTACAAACGATATATTTATAATAATTTGAGATAACAAAAGAAAACAATTCTTTAAGAAAATAATTTTTTTTTTAAAGTAAAGTTTTAAATTCCATAACAAACGCAATATAATGTGAACCACACACACAAAAAGAACTACAAATCAAAAGCTAGACACAAAGAGAATGTTAAAATAATATATAAATAATGATGATATCTCCTTTTTCTAACACAAGGACGGAGTTAGAAGTATTCAGCTAAATCTATAATTTCTTCTCAAACAATATATTTAGATTTAAAAATTTAACAAGTATGTATAAATACTAATTTTAAAATTCAATTATTATCACTTGTAATTATCTTTCTAAAATTTAGAACTCATAAAATTAAAATTCTGTTTCATGATTTGCCTTGATTTCTCAGGTGGGAATTCTCCAAGTGTAAAAAGCTATTAGTTTCAGAGAAATTTTCCCGAGTTATGTGGGACTCAAAGACTTGACAAACTAGAGAAGACCAAAAATCAACGTGATACTTTTTAATTATTAATTCATGCAAATCTCTAGATATGCTGTGAACACATCTCTGGCCAACTAATGAACATGAATAAGTCTTGCTATTTGGTGGCTCCAAACACTAATGCTGAAAGAAATGAGGAATTAAACCAACTCATAAGTGTAACTGACAAAGTTATTGATATGTGATCAGTGATCGAATCGTGAAAACAATCTATTGCAGAAACGCAAAGTAAAATTGCGTACAATCAACTCTTTTCTGAATCCCACACATAGTGAGACTGTGGAAGCTTAGTGCGCCAGACTGTCCTTGGCCTCAACAACTTTCCTTCTAAGAATCTTGGATGTCTAACTACTTGTGAAGAAAAAAGGTGACATACTTTAGAGGCCAATTGGGTGGAGCCACCCTTGGTGAGGGCTGTCAAGCGATATCCTTTCGTCAAAAAATTACATTGTGAATATTCGTCAAAATTTAATTTAATAAATTTTTTATAAGTATTGATACCTCTTGATACAAGCTATATGTTTAGTATAGTGATTAAACTATTGCAAAAATTGCTTGAGGTCATGTGTTCTTTTCTTTGGTAGCATATATAATTTTTACTTGACACTTCTTATTAAAAATTCTGGCTCCGCCACTGATAGCCAAGATTAAGATATTACGAAAATTGCTTGAGGTCATGAGTTTTATTCTTTGTAGCAATATATATAATTTTTATTTGATACCCCTTATTAAGAATTCTGACTCCGCCACTAATGGCCAAAATCACTAGAATGTTACAAGGATGGCTAGGAGAATTATGGACTTATAGGGGCGAAGGTGTTCTTACTAAAGCAATGTCACAAGTCATCCATGCATCCCTATTTATACTATCTCCATGAAATATTGATCCCCCTAAAACAGTGAAGAAGCAAATTATGAGTGGCATTGCTAACTTTTCCGGCTCGGGAATTTCGTTATGCCAACTCCAGTAAGATACATTGCATTGGAATTGATAAAATTTCATGGAGTTCATAATCACGTAAAAGAACTAGTCAAAATTAATAGTTGTGGCACTTAGATGCCATAGAGGCATTTCTTTAGGGATTCCCGCTTGGTCGAATGGTCCGATCTGAAGAATTCATAATATGTTTAAAGCCGTTGAAAAAGAGTGCGGAATAAGAACTGATTTCACATGAAGGAAAAGTGGGACTTGAGAATATCTCTTTCCACGGGGACAATTGGACTGGAAAAAAGGACCTCTGCTAAATTTGCTTTCCTAATGTAGTAGCATCTCATTATTATTCTTTACCATATTTTTAACCTCTAATTTATGCATCATTTCTTAGTTGCATATTGGATGCGTCTAATTCTTTTCTGGAAAATTACGTCAATAAGCAAACATATACTAGTTAATTAGCTAATAAAGTTATAATTTGAATTAATTACATCTCGTGGCAAACATCTAACTCTAATTACAGCTTGAGTTTTGTATAATTCGCGCGATACAAACATTGTATGCAATTATACAACAGTTGTACGCGAATCAAATTTTGTACCGGAATATACAAATACTATGAATTGCATAGCAAACTAAACAAACGGTGTGCACAAATTATATAGCGAAATATACAAATGATAATACAATAATTGTGAATTGTATAACGAATTATATAAACGTATACAAACGTCACGCGAACTATACAAACGAAAATATCTGGTGCAGTTTTTATTATTTTTAAAAATACATTTCTTCCATCTGACAGAGATTTTAAACGTTGCAATTTCTCGTCTAACTCTCTTCCCCACTGTTTCTGTTATCTTGTCATTAAACTTTATACTTCTTACACTTGTATGCATTCCTTTTCCTGTCTCTGAGTATGTAATCCATTGACTCACTGAGTCTCTTTTACTTACAGCTTCATTGGAGTCCCTCTCTATTAAAACAATAAGGTCAAAATTTCACTTTTATTAACCTAAAGGACTTAAAAGGTTTTACAATATATTAAGGGGATTAATTCTTAAAATATTAATTACCATTTTATATCATCACCTCTCATTTAAACCATTTTTTCCTTACAATTTTCACATTCCCTTGCCTTTCTACGTTCCTCTAAGCTCTCTTCTCCAATTCAATCAAGAATTCTTCTACTCGATTTGGACAGAATGTCTCTGTTTTCCATCAACACCCTTGTCACGCCTCGGAAGGGTACCCTAAGCGTAACTGACATTCGGAGACTGCTGCTAGTCCCCAAGCAAACCACCTGGTCTTATTGTATTTGTTCAATCCATTTATTAGCGGAAGATGACAACGAAATAACTAACTATCAGTGGGCTATAAACGATCAACCCTGTCTATCATAAAGAATATGAGTAAAAAAGAAACAATCTCAGTATAAAGAAGGAAAAGGGGGGAAAAGGGTCCCAACATCAACCAACATACGTTTATGTCTATGAAGTCTCTATAACTACTATCTAGGAAGATATCATGAAAGGCCATGACTACCACAATCAAATGAAATAATTCAAAATAGATAAAAAGATAAATATGTCCTCCGGAAGCAAGGGAGAACTCACCAAGTCTCTGTCTGGGGATCTATGAACCTCAATGACGATTAGCCTATTGAAGTCCCCTGTCTACAAAATCTGCATCATAAAATAATGCAACGCCAAAGGAGCATTAATACGTGGAATGTGTTGTATGTACAACGGGTTAAAGTAAACAACATATAATGACATAGGCGCATCAATCATTCATCCTCAACTCAGAGCAAGAAACACGACTCTATCACATCACTATCTATCAAGACATCACACTATTACACCAACCTCAGAGTACTATCAACATCAAACCTATTTGGGAGTTTCTATAACCGACAATCGTCACCTATGAGCCAGTGATAATACAACGAAGTGATGTCTTTGCCACATCCATTCAATACCTTGCTGGGGTGAAGAACGAGTTTGTCGGGAATCCCAAAAGAAGTCTATCAAGCCCTCTGTGGGGCAAAGGAAGCATTCGCTTTCACAGTCAAATCCTCTCCTACACTGGCTAAATGAGTACGAGTGCGGCTCACTCTTACCCATTTTGGTGCTAATACTCCCCCAGGACTCGACATGCTCATAAATCTGTCAATACATCAAGAATTTCCATCATCCAGCCTCTACGGGCAAGAATACTCACCTCATCTCATCATCTGTCAACTTAAATAGTAGAATTATTCCTTCAAACTAAGGTTCAACCTAAGAACACTAATTCCATCAATTTCGGTCATCAATGCAATCATCTTAGGACTCAGACCACAACAATCAACACTTTCAATAAATCAAGGCTCTAGACATTACCCCTAAGTTCATTTTTGAAGTCTTAAACAGAGATTCACGCAAGATAAATACATAATCACGTAATAATACATGTAAACAATAAATTTAAAGTATGATGATCATCAATTTAAGGTAATATGTAGAAGTTAAAGATAAATTTTCATGAAACTCTTCAAGAATCACACCTCAAGATCTATCAACTATCAACCTACTACATGCATTGAGGCACATAGAAGAACAATTTCATGTTCTAGGTAACCTTTACATACCTGGGATGACGAATTTCCTACTTTCCTTCAAGAATTTGGACCTTGACTTAGAAATCTTCCTCTTTCTCTTTTCTCCTTCTCTCAATTTCTCTTGTTTAGACTTAGAAAATTATGGATTCTTGAAACCCTTCGCGTGAGTTAAAGGGGTTAAAACATATTTTGGGACTTAAAAATGGGTTGGAAATACCCAAAATACCCCTCTCGTATTTAAAAGAAGAACGTCAGAAAAATTGTACTGGTCCGAGACGCGCTAAGGGCGCGGACCAGTACATTTCGCAATTTTTCAGAAATTTTAAATTCCCGTCAAAATAAATAAAAAACTTCAAGTGTAAGTCCGCCCCTCTCTCCGCGTCGCGCCAAGGGCGCGGATCAACACTGACTGGCATTTAAATTGATCGAGACCATTTCCCACTTGATTTTTCCCATTGATCGCAGAACCGGTCTCGGATTTCCAATCGGAGCTTTGGAAGACATGTTGTGCGCACGATTACATTTTAAGGGCGTTTCGATAATTTTACAGGGTGTTACAACCTCCACCTCCACCCCCACCAATAAGCGTAAGCTTGACATTTTCATCGACTTTCAACAACCAATCGATCAATTAAATGACGTGTCTTCACAAATTTAAAATCTCAAATTAAATTAACAATATATAAGTAGTACTCCACTAATAATAATAACAACAACAACAACAACAACAACAACAACTACTACTACTACTTTTATATGAGAAAGCTATGGGGTAATTATTCTGAAAATGTTGTCTATGGTTATCTAATGGGCTGTTCTTCCACTCCACAACTGTCTTCTTGGCCTAAGAAAACTTTTAGTAGACATAAAGATTTCACAAGGACAACTAATCTTGGAAATATGGTAGAATCAAAGCATCTCAATCAAGCTAAAAGTATGGTGCATGTGGCTCCCATGGGAGAATTATAATAATTGTTAGAAATTTGAAGTGTGTTAAATATACTGTTTTTTAAAAATGAATGGATTCTTCAAAATTTCTCTCCCAAGGTGACTAAGTTTTGTCCTGAAAAATAGCAATCAAGAAAGAAAAATAATGACAAACAATGATATTTATATTTCAAGAATTTGTGCTAAGGTTACAATTTTTATCAAATCTAATGAAAAGGATATAATCCTCTATTTCTTCACCTCATAATCTTCAACTCAACACTTTACCTTGTTCTATTGTTACAACAATACACTTGCAGCTCAACACTTGGAGATGAAGATTTCTTTTTATGCAGAAGACTTGCAGATCACCATTGAAGAGCAAAGATTTTCTACTTTTTTCTTTTGGTCTTGTAGAAACCCCTTTATATGTATAGATGTGGGCTACGGTTTTAGGGGTTTTTTGATCTTTAAATAATTTTTGATATTCGATTCTTGGACATGAAGAGTATGAATTGGGCTTGTCTCATCAATTTATTAGACTAATCCAAATATAATTTGGACTTTATTTAAGTTATATTATTCTAACTTAAATGTCAATTCAACTTTATTAATTGATAATTTGGCTTAGTTAATATATCATGAACTTATAACTTAATATGAATTTATCAATGAAACTTCATTGTCTACAAATATCCTCTGCTTCGAGGCTTGCTAGGATGCTCGACTTGTCAAACCTATAAAGACAAAACTTAAAGTACTTGCATGAGAAGCAAATACATTTGTTGATTGTATGTTGATATGTTGAGAAATGACTACGTTGATATGTTGAGGTTGTCCAAAATCGATATATGTCGGAGTTTTTTGGCATTATTCTCTAATTTATGAGAGATTACTTGACTTTCGGTTATTTGCCAACTTATTTTCATTCTGAAGAGTTTTCAACTCAAGAAGAATTATTTCATGGTATTTGTTTCTGAAGAAACTCTTAGCCAACATGCAGAGGATCGACTGCAGTGAAATGCAGAAGCAGCACAAACTTGGAGAAGAAGTA
>JAABOM020041747.1:0-16456 GCA_011800125.2 Solanum clarkiae
TTTGTCAAATATTGTTGATTATGCATAAATATCTATTTTGAGCTTATACTATGAAATGATCTTTTTCTTCGAGACTACACATGATTCAAGCTATGAGATTTATGAACTATTGTGAATTTTTTATATGATTTACAAGTTACCCATGATGGGGTTTTAACATGATGTTGGTTGGATGATTTACATGATTTTAAGATGCATTGATTTCATTATTTCATGATCTATACTCTTTCATTTTGCATGATTTGAACATGTTCTTATATGTGCCCATCAAGTGTTTGATAAAATGTCAAGTCAAGAATTCTCAAGTTATTTACATGTTTTGTAAGTCAAGTGACTTCATGATAAAGATGACTGTCAAGTATGTTATGAATTCATTAAAACATCAATGATTACGCAAGTATGAAATAAAACCCTATTTTCAAGATTATACCTCTTGTGAGCCTTTTTATATTAATGCAAGGGTAATGTTTGATGATGATGTATTTTTATGTTTTGAAGTTGGGCTCACAAATTGTGGTCAATGATGTTAAGAGCTACTCATGCCATGCCTCTATGTTTATTTCAAGTTATTTAAGTATGATTATCTTATATATTTCATAGGATTAGGCTTAGCACCGATGAAAGGAGGGTTTGCTCTCTTTCCTTGCACTATGTGCTACGATAGGACTATGTTATACCCTTGTAATACTAGTGGATCCATTTAGTTCACTTTACCATGAAAATACCTAAGACGAAATGGGGAGGGTCCCCATAATAATCCGAAGTAGGGCAGGTCCCCGTAAGGTGAAGCATGGTCATAAATCCTTTCAGAATGGGGCAGGTTCCCGTAAGAAAGGTTATTTCATTCGAAATGGGGGGAGACCTCGTAAGGTGGAGTATGGTTTTCCTTGGCAAGTAGGTCACCTCTTTACCAATGAGGGGTAATCATCAGGATTCCAAGTTATAGCTCGCTTGGTCTTATTCTATGTCAATTGAGGCTTCTTTCCACACTTATGTATTATGATCTATACAATTTGAATGATTTGCGAAGCATGATTTACTTAAACATTGATCATACATGTCATATTGCTATTATGCTATCTATTGCTTATTCTTACAAATTTTGATTACATTTCCTATCTCTTGTTGCATTTCATCCTACATACTTAGTACAGTCTAACGCACTAACACATACTCTATGCCTACATGATATCACCATGTGGGAACAAGAGCTCATATTGATTCTCCTCCATGTGGCTAGACGGATTGTTCAAGTTAGCTTTTGGTTCGTCCTCATGTCCATGGACAATATCTATCTTCTTTCATGCTTATGTTTAGACTACATCTTATGTATTTGGATTACGTGTTGTCATTACTGTGAGGGTGAGCCTGGTTGCTTTTCTTGGCCCCCAGTAAGTTCTACGTTTAGAAGTGTCATTGGAAAAGTATGCAATGATGCTATAAGCTTTGTCTCTCTTTGATTCTTTTGATGTTTTTTGATATGAAAGATGTCCCTTATCCCCATGTTCCCTTTTTACTATCTCTTATTCTTGTTTTATAGCTTCTGCGACCAATAATGTGTAATGATATGTTAAGAGGTTTGACTGGGGTCCCTTCGGGTTCCCCATTTGCCGTGTCACATCTAGGCCCTAGCCTTGGGTTATGACAGTAGGTCCACATTGCAGGCCTATCATACGCTTATTCTGGAATTGCATTTCGTATCAAAATATTATCTTTTGGTTCGGTTTCTCTAAAAATCAACCAAGACCATTTTCTTCACACATTTTTCATGCTGATCGCATTTTAGGCCTCGAATTTGCCATCGGAGTTTGGGAAGACAAGTTATGCAAGAGTCTCTTATCTAAGGGTATTTTGGTAATTTTACTAGGTGTTACATTATCTCCCCCTTGGAATCATTTGTCCTCGACTGATGAGTAAAGGTAGACATCAAGGCATGAATAAAAATTAGAACTCTTCTCCATACTCGCTCAATGAATCAAACTCTCGAACCCTCATCAATCTTAAACCATCTCTATTCAGACTCAGGAATAGACACATAGACTCAAGAGTAGACACCTCAGTTTAAATCAAGAGTAAGGGAATTACCTCCAACATTCTCATCATCAGGCGCAAATTAAACATCGAAACTCAATCAATTCAAGTCATTTAAACACCTCGTCAATCAGTTGTTCGAACTCAAGAAGGAAATCACCGATTCTAATCGAGAATGGGACCATCATGATATACAAAACTCTATGCATAACTCTCAAACTCAGATACTTATCTCAATTGTGCTCTGAAATGACCCCAAAAAGTGCCAAAAAAGTCCTCAAAAATGCCCAGAATCGTAATTTTCATATATCTAAAAATTCGTGCGTTATTTAAAAAATTTGGTGCTTGATAATATTCCATTCCTTGAAAGCCTATGAATACTAGATCCAGTGAAATAGTAGCTACTAAAGCGTAAACTGCTCGTTTTTCCTTCCCCGTAAGAATGACACCATGTCTGTTCCAGTTTCATTGACCCGATGTGGAATTCCTAAGATCATACCTGCGGAAGGCCTAAGGAAGAGCCTATTAATGTGCAGTTGACGACTCTATATTCTTATTTAGGGGATCAAATTAAGTAGGGAGTGGGTCTAATCCCAATTTTTAAGCAACTAAATCGAATTATGATTTTTTTAAGAATGGAAAATTAGTGTGTCCACGATGCGCCAGTGTACATTTTTTAGCCTATTTTTTTGTACTCGGTCCAAGACTTTTAAGTCTTGGGCCTAAGTCAACCCATGCTAGAAAATGCCTATACTTAGCCATATTGACCCTTCATATCACACAAGATATTCCCCAATACTCTCTCAAATACTTAGTCTTATATTTCTCTCAAAATTCAAGTGCCAAAACCCTCTCCGAATCCTACGGAATTCAACCAAGCTTCAAGTCTCCGTCTCCAATCTTCATCAAGTTCATCTCCAAAGCTAAGTATGTGGGCTTCTTTCATGAGTTCCTTTCATCCTTGATACCCAAGCTTCCCTTTTTCTTACAAATTGCGTGATTTAAAGATGCTTTACTCATGGGTCTTATTTATTATGAAAATCACTGCACACTATATTAAGGTTTATGAAATTGTGATTGTTTTGTCATGTTTTGGGCTATGAATCTAGAATCTACGGTAAGATTTGATGAAGGGTTTTGATATCCATTGCTTGAGGGTGCTACCAAGCATCTCTTGAAGGTCTAACATTGAATTTTCTAACATGATTTCACTCTTAAATTGCATGGTTTTACACTAGCATTACACACCCGCTAGGTGTTTGATAAAATGTTCGGTTATAATTTCATGAGGAATTGAAGGTCGAATGCATGTATTATGAGTTGAATGACTTTATAATGATGATAGAGATGTTTATATGAGTAGTTTCATGAGAAAGTTCCTACGGTGTTGCAAGTAATTGTTGGGTTCTTATGTTTGTTATATTCTTGGGAAAATGAGGAGTTCATTCTTAATGATTTCGATGAGCTAGTTCTGTGAAATGCTTAAATCGAAAAGGGATGGACTGTCGTAAGGAAGTTCATTTAATCCAAAAAGGGACAGGCTACCACAAGGAAGATCACTTAATCCAAAAAGGGATGGGCTCCCATAAGGAAGGTCACTTAATTCGAAAAGGGATGGGCTCCTGTAAAGAAGGCCACTTAATCCGAAAAGGGACGAGCTCCCGTAAGGAAGGTCACTTAATCCAAAAGGGGATAGGATCCCATAAGGAAGGTCACCTAATCCGAAAAGGGATGGGCTCACCTAAGGTGAAGTTACTCACAAGATTCTCTCCAAAAGGGGATGGGCTCTCGTAAGGAAGGTTGCTTCTCCAAAAGGTCTTATGTTATGTCGGTTGAGGTTTCTTTCCACATTTATATATTATGATCTATGTAAGATGAATGATTTGCAAAATGTGTTTTACTTAAGCATTGGTCATACATGCCATATTGATATTATGCTATTTATTACTTATAATCATACAGTGCGATTACAATGCCTATATCTTGTTGCATTGCATCCCACATACTTAGTACATTTAAATGCACTAATATATACTCTATGCCTACATGATGTTACCATGTAGGAACCGGAGCACCGCTTGATCATCCTTCTCCACGTGGCTAGTAAGATTATCTTATAAGCTTGTTGGTGAGTCCTCCATTCTGAGGACATTGGTCTATGTTTCTTATGCTATGTATTGATACTTTATTCTTTGTTGCTACTTTGATAATGAGGGTGAGCCTGGTTTCCTTGTCTTGTCCCACGCTAAGTATTTATGTTTAGATATGTTGTTGGATAAGTTGTGTATTATTCTTGAGCTTTGACTCATCTATGATATTTAAGTATTACTCTCGCTCTTTTCTCTTTCCCTTAGGCCCGAATTCCCTTGTTTATGTTTGTTAATGTTGTTTTGTCTTGCTTCCACGACCAAGGATATGTATATGATATGCTAAGAGGCTTGTTTTGGGTTCCTTCGGGTTCCCCATTCGCCGGTCATGTCTAGGCCCCTGGCTTGGGTCATGACATGCTCCTTTTCATATCATATCACTCCATCAATTCAAGCTTATAGCTCTTATTCAAATCTATGTCTAACCACATCCTCTTATTCCATTTCACACCTAACTCTTATGTCCTAATGTTCTAGTGCTAAGATAATCATACTTATACCAATCTAACCCCTCAAAATTTATGCTTTGTATCCCTATAGTAACCTTTACTTAAAGAATACTACTCATTCTCATCACTTAAGTACACTCACATAATAGCAACCACACATTCAAGCCTATCACTCCAACCACTTGATGGCCTCTTTAAGGTCAACATCAGTTGAGAATCTTCAAGCCCACCATACTACACCATCAATCGCATGGAATCTTACCATGTGGGACACTAATATTCTTTTACCTATCTATTAGACTCATTATGATTTTCTCTAACTCCTCATCTACATCTACAACCTTACAATGATTGGTATCACATCATTATTAGAATCAAGAACTCTTACTCTATATCATCAACCATATATTTTATACTATTATAAACATTTCTATGAAGACTGGAAAGCAGAATTAGTGAAAGGGCTTGGAACGAAAGATCATTACATAGGATTGGAAACTCTTAGATCTATAGGGTAAGATCAAAATTAATGAATTAAGTCATTACTTATCATTCTCACAACTCAACATGAATAATAATTGACAAGTGGTACATGGGACTAGGACACAGGCATGACAATCATACACCAGATAGGAATAGAGCATCATCTTAACTGAAGTATAAGGAATATACAAGATGGCAAAGAATTGATCATCTTAATCAACCTATCACCATCAAAAACTCAAGATCTACCTCGATTTATCATGTTATCATCATCACTCCCTCAGCTCTCAAGGTCCTTTCTCTAAATTTATGAATCAATTCCCTTTACTAGCTATAAACCCATATCTCCACAAGGTCATGGAATCACTATCCACAAGAACATGCATCTTAAACTCTTCTCTTTTACTAAAGTAACATATATAAAATATCCTCTAAGACTCTCGCAGAAGATGCCATTCTTAGGTTCCTCTGGTCTATATGGAAATCTTTCTGTATTTGCTAGTCTTATTGGCATACATAATCACTTTCCACAACTCTTACAATGTCATGCCGGGGGGGGTACCTAGACATGGTCGATAACCAGAGATTATTGCTAGTTCCCAAGAGAACCACTCGGCCTCATCACATCTATTCAATTAGTAAACTCTATTAGATCTGCAGATGTCTAAAGATAGCAATGGGCAATCTAGTTTCAAAATAATATAAATAAAATAAAAGGCTAGTAGAAGAAACTAGCTCAATAAGTCTCAATATCAATACTCTAACTCTAATCGATGAAGCCTCTATCACTATCATATGGTGCCAATGACAGATCCATGACTGCTTCAAAATAAAATAAAGCTAACTCAATGTATAACTCTAATAGCAAGATGAAAATAAATGCAATGACCCTCCAAAGTAAAGGAGGCTCACAGACTTACCTGAAATGCTCAAATGCTCAACGGTGCGCCTGTTGACGATTTCTAGTACCTACCTCTATATCAAAAAGTGATGCAGCCCAAAAAGGGACATCAGTACTTGGAATGTACTGGTAAGTAAATAGCTGAATGAAACTGAACCATGTAGAAAAATGTAGAACAACATCAACTCAACATAATACTCAATCAAAATGTCAAATGTCTATCTAAAGAAAGAATAAAGAGTATACAAGTACCCATGAACCAACTCAACCTCATCAATCAACTCAAGATCAACTCACCTCAGCTCAATTCGACTCAGAATACTCAATATGGGAACTTTCTGGGAGTTTCTCTTATCCAACAACAATCACTTATGAACAGTGATTGTACAACAAGCCTGCTGATGTTGCTATAGTCGTTCCATACTTGCTAGGTAAGGAACAAATATGATCCACAAGGGATTTAAACTCTATGGTGTGCTATCATTTCAGGGATCTTATCTTGAGCAGGGACCATGTGATGTAATGGTTCAATCCCCTTCCTATACTTGGCGACACAGTTAATGAGTATGAGTGGGACTCACTCTTGCTCATTTCAGTGCTCGATACTCCTACCAAGATCAATGCTCATAAGACTCTTCCTAACCTCAATTAGCCTCATGGAGACACTCATCAACCAATCAGTCTCAAGGAGAGTCTTATTATCTCACCAACTCAAACTCAAGGGTCCTCATATTTCAGGGACTTTAACTTATCTTAATTAACTCAATTCTCATTTAAGAACTTAAGGATGGATCATCAATTAGAAGAAGTCATTTAGATAGAACTCAATAACTCAATTATGGAGATTCATGGGATCATTAAGTTTAAGTACTAAACCTCACACTCATATTAACATTACTATTAACATACTCACGTTAAGGTTCTAGACTCCATACCTAGGTTCATTATGCATGCTTTAACAATTTAATATATAGGGTTTATACATCATCTCATGAAAAGTATTCAAATCAAGAAAACAAGTTTATGATGATAATCAACATATGAAAATACATGTAATAGATATAATTTTTCTAGAGAGAAATCAAGAAAGTATTTCAAGTAACATGCATGTGGACTCATGGACTCTCAACTCCTTTATTATCATCTATGGGGCACATGGAAGAATAATCTCATATTTTAGTTTAGCCTTACATACATAGAATGAAGCTTTTGGAAAATCAATCCTTAAGAACTCTCGTAGAACTCCTTAATTTTATGCTCCTCTTCTCTCCTTTTCAGCCCTAGTCTTTTTGAAGGAATTAGAAAGGACTTAAAATAGGATCTAAACCCCTTTTTACTCTTAACATGACCTATTTTGATCATGTTTTAAGTCGGGGGGGGGGGGGGGGGTTGGAAAGGTCTAGAATGTCCCTAATTAACTTCAAAAAAAATTCGTCTTGGGATATGGGGTCTGTGATGCAGTCAGTGTCAATTTTTGCTATTTTCATTGAAAATTCTACGAATGAGTTTTCTAATCCCATAAAAAAGTTTTAGAATAAAATTAAGCGTTGGTGCAAGGTAGGTGCACGTCGTACACCTATCGCGTACCCTCACAGAAAATCATTTTCGCATCAAACGATTATCTTTTGATTCGGTTGCTCAAAAAATTAATCGGGACCACTTTCCCCCTTAATTTTCCATGCTGATTGCATATCCGACCTCGAATTTGCCATTAGATCATGGGAAGACACGTTATGCGCACATCTCTCCTCTAGGGATATTTCAATAATTTTACTAGGCGTTACATTTTCTCCCCCTTGGGATCATTTTCTTATCGAATGATGAGTAGATGTGGATATCAAGGCACTAATAGACTCAAGACTCATCTTAATACTCACTTAGCAACTCCAACTCTCAACTCCTCATCAACAAACTCTACTCAGATTCAAGAATAGACACATCAACTCAAGAATCAAAACATCGATTTAGTCAAGGGTAAGAACATGACCTTCAACATTCTCCTTAGCAGGCATAAATAAATGCAAATATTTAGCTCTCACCTCTTCTTCAGCTTCCCACGTGGCTTCCTCAATGAATTGATTTCTCCACAAGACTTCAACTAAGGTGATCTCTTTGGTTCTCAACTTGCGAACTTGATGATCAATGATTTGGACCAGAATCTCTTCGTATGACAATCTATCCTTCACTCTAATACTCCCAACAGGGATCACCAAGGCGGGATCTCCCAAGAACTTCTTCAACTCGAGATGTGGAATACCAGATGAATTGCATCTAACTCTGAAAGAAAGTCTAATTCATAAGCAACCTTCCCAATCCTCTTCAAAATTTGATAGGGGCCGATATAGTAAGGACTCAATTTCCCCTTCTTCCCTAATCTCATGACACCCTTCTTAGGTGATACTTTTAAGTTCACCTAATCGTTTACCTCGAACTCTAAGTCTCTTCTCCTCGTATCGGTGTTAGATCTCTAGCGAATCAGTGCAGTCTTCAACCAGTTTTTAATGACCTTTACCTTCTCCATCAATTGGTAGACAAGATCAGCCCCAATCAACTCGGCTTATCCAACCTCAAACGACCTTATTGGTGATCTATATCTACTCCCATACAAAGCTTCATAAAGAGCCATTTGAATGTTTGAGTGATAACAATTGTTATATGCAAATTCAATCAATAGTAAGTGATCATCCCAATTTCCTTCGAAGTCAAGGACAAAAGCACTCAATATATCTTCTAATATCTTAATTGTATTCTCTACCAGGCCGTCTGTCAATGGATGAAAGGTTGTACTCAGATTCACTTTAGTACACAATCTTTTCTGGAAAGATCTCCAAAATTGGGAGGTGAATTTAGCTTCTTGATCCAAGATGATGGACAAGGGAACTCCATACAACCTCACACTGTCATGGATGTACAACTTGGCATACTCCTTTATAGTGTTAGTTGTCTTAATTGCTAAGAAGTGAGCAGATTTGGTCATCCTATCCATAATCACCTATATCGAATCATATTAATTTTAAGAACTCGATAGACCATTAATGGAGTCCATGTTGATCATCTTCCACTTCCATTTAGGAATCTCAAAGTTCTATGTCAATCGACATGGCCTTTGATGCTCAACTTTAACTTGTTGGCAATTTGGGCACTTGGAAACAACCTCAATAATATCTATCTTCATTCTACTCCACCACTAGACTTCCCTCAAGTCGCGGTATATCTTGGTAGAGCTAGGATGAATAGACTATCTAGAGCTATAGGCTTCAACCATAATTCTATCTCAAATACCATCTACATTTGGGAAACACAATCTACTCTGGTACCACAACACTCCATCTCCCCCTTTAGAGAAGACTATCACCTTTTGTTTGTGGAAAGCCTCCTTTAATTGAAGTATGATAGGATCTCCATCTTGCTTTTCTGTCACCTTTTCCACTAAAGATGAAGCAGACCCTTTCTAAAGGTTGACTCTGCCTTCATCATTATCCTCAAGCTAAACTCCCAATTAAGCCAATCAATGTATTTCCTTAGCTAGATCCTTCTTTCCCTCCTCAACATGGGCTATGCTACCCATTGAAAACCTGCTAAGAGCGTCTGCAACAATCTTAGCTTTACTTGGGTGGTAGAGAATTGAGCAATTCCAACCATCTCCTCTATCGTAGGTTGAGCTCTTTCTGACTGAAGACATACTACAGGCTCTTGTGGTCAGTGAGCATATCCACATGTACTCCATATGGGTAGTGGCACCAAATTTTAAGTTCAAACACCACCGCTTCAAACTCACGATCATGGGTCGGATAGTTCCGCTCATGAACCTTAAGTTGTCTATAAGCATAGGCTTTCACTTTCCCTCTCTGCATTAGCACACACTCCAATCCAACTCTCGAAGCATCACAATGGATCAGAAGGTCCTATGTCCCATCAGGTAAGGTTAAAACTAGTGCAGTAGTCAGTCTGGTCTTCAACTCTTGGAAACGTTTCTCACGTTCGTCGTACCGCTGAAACTTGACCTTTTTCTGAGTCAATTTGGTCAAGGTGCAGATAGGGAAGAAAATCCAGCAAAAAGATTATGGTAATAGTTTGCCAACCCCATGAAACTTCTTATGCTAGTTGGAGAGGTCGGTCTGGGCCAGTTCTTAACCGCTTCAATCTTTTGGGCATATACTCGAATGTCATCATCGGAAAGAATGTGGCCTAGAAAAGCTACTAACTTAAGCCAAAACTAATATTTTGAGAATTTTGCATATAACACATGGTCCTTAAAGGTCTGAAGTATAAATCTGAGGTGATTGGTATGCTCCTTCTCATCTCTCATATATACCAATATGTCATCGATGAACACAATCATAGACATATCAAGATATTGTCTGAACACCTTATTCATCAAGTCCATATATGGTTGTGAGTGCATTCGTCAACCCAAAAGACATGACCAAGAACTCAAAGTGGCCATATCTAGTCCTAAAGACTATTTTTGGAATATCACATTCCCTCAATTTCAACTGGTAGCCAAATTTTAGGTTTATCTTTGAGAAACAAGAGGCACCCTGAAGTTAGTCACACAGATCATCTATCCTCGGAAGAGGATATTTATTCTTTACCTATTCATTCCCTATAGTCGATACACATTCTGAGAGACCTATCTTTCTTTCACACGAATAGGACAGGGGTACCCCAAGGAGAAGCACTCGACCTGATAAATCCTTTCTTTACCAGATCTCTCAAACTACTCTTTCAACTCTTTCGACTCAGCGGGGGCTATCCTATAACATTAGATTGAGATAGGCTAGTTTTTAGGGAAAATATCAATCCCAAAGTCAATCTCCCTATCATGAGGGACTCTAGTTAGATCTTCAGGAAATACTTAAGGAAACTCATTCACAATCGAGACTGACTCAAGAGTAGGGGACCCAGCATCACCATACTTAACTCGCATGAGGTGACATATGCAACCTTTCGAAATTAGCTTTCGGGCCTTAAGGTAGGAGATAAACTATCCCTTAGGTGCAATAGAATTATCTCTCCACTCTAGAGTAGGCTCATTTCGGAATTGAAACTTAACGGTTTGGGATCTACAATCAATGGAGGCATAACATAAGTGAAGCCAATCTATGCCAAGGATTACATCAAAATCTGTCATCTCTAACTCAACTAAATCAATAAGAGTATCCTTATAATGGATGACTCTACACAAGATCTATAGATTCTCTCAGTTCGAATAGACTCACCCACTGGAGTAGAAACATAAGTGTTCAAGAAGACTCTCAGGGGCTCTATCAAATCTCTGGCCACATAAGGATTTACAAATGATAATGTTGCACCAAGATCCATTAAAATATAACAATTAAGAGAAAAGACTCGAATCATAGCTTTCACCATATCGTGGGAAATCTCCTGATCTTAGCAACTACCCATGGAATAAAAATGGTTTATGGTTCCACTTGTGCCTGACATAGTACCTTTCTGGGTTCCTCTAGCTAGCAGTGCTGGTGCAGAAGATTGAGCCCAGTCAGCTTGCTTTGGACAATCTCTATGGTATTTTCCCACTTGACCATACTAGAAGTATGCATTGCTTCCCTCACGATATTTATCCAAGTATAATCTACCATACTTACCACATGGTGGTTTACCTTGTGAACCTTGAGCCATATTAGCTTGTGACTGAGATCCATGGGCTCCAACATTCTGAGACCTCTGATCATTCCTGATTCTGGGTGTAGGTACACTAGAAGATAATGGTGCTGGTCCTGACTGGATTCTTTTACCATTCCCTCTCTTTCCGACCTCATGGCTAGATATCTTATCCTTCTAACTTCTAGATTCTTCTCTATCGTGTTGTCTCTCCTCATCATCTTGTTGCTCAAAAGGCATCAATCTCTTGATGTCCATATCATTTACAAGCATCGATTCTCTCCCATCTCTCATTGTCCCTCTGTTCAGCCCATCAATATACATCCCCATTCTCCCTCTCATGTCAGCGACCATATCCGAAGCATAGTAAGATAAGTGAGTGAACTTAAGCCCATACTCTTGCATACACATAGTGCCCTGTTTCAGATTCAAGAATTCACTTACCATGGCCTCCCTTCATTCTCTTGGAAAGAAGCCCCCAAGAAAGGTTCCTTGAACACTGCCCAAGTTAGTAATGGGGCTCCCTCTACTCTACCCTTCTTCCATTGATAGAACCATAGTCTGGCCACACCCTTGAGCAAGTAGGTAGCTAGTTTAGCTCTGTCAGCATAAGCCACATGGAATACTTTCTGAAGATCCTCTACATAGTTCTCAAGATGCTCATTAGATGCAGACCCTATGAACTAAGGCAGATTAATCCTTAAGAATTCTCGGACTCTAGATGTGTCTTGTGCATCCTGCCTACCTGCTCCTTGTCTCACAGCAGGCGCTGTGACAACCTGGGCTAGAGTTTGAATAGCCTTGCGGAGCTCAGCATTGGAAATCTCAACTTGTGGGGGCTGCTCAATAGGCACAGCTGGATTCACGGGCTCCTTATATCTTTGAGGCTTGGGTGGGTTAACATTCTGCCAATCAAAAAGTCCTCTACCTCTAATGGATCTTCTAGCGGCATTGTCACAACTCTGCAATCGCAGAGCATGAATTAGAATACAACTTTTCATAGAGTATACCTCTATCGGACGATTTAGAACATGAAACAAGTGAAATAATTCCTAGTGTCCTATAGCCTTTTTATTATGGATGTGGAGCTCTGAACACCAATAATAAGGACTCTACTAGACACAACTTTATAGACTCCCTAGGACTCTTGAAATGTGCACTCCGATACCAAGTTTTTCATGCCCAGGAGAGTACCCTAGATGTGGCCGACACCTATAGACTATTGCTAGTTCCCAAGCGAATCACTCAGCCTTATCACATCCATTCAATCGATAAAATCTATGAGATTAGCAGAAGTCTAAAGATAGCAATGGGCAATCTAGTCTCAAAATAATATCAAATAAAACAAAAGGCTAGTAGAAGAAACTAGCTCAATAAGACTCAACATCAATACTCCAACTCTATTCTATAAAGCCTCTATCACTGTCATATGGTACCAATGACAGACCCATGGGTACTTCAAAATAAGATAAAGCAAACTTAAAGTCTAACTCTAATAGCAAGATGAAAGTCTATACAATGACCCTTAGAAGTAAAGGAGGCTCACCAACTCAGGTGAAATGCTCAAATCCTCAACGGTGTACTTGTTGACGATCTCTAGTACCTTCCTCTGCATCATAAAATGATGCAGTCCAAAAGGGGGACATCAGTACTTGGAATGTACTGGTATGTAAAATAATTGAATAAAATAGAAACATGTAGAATAATATAGAACAACATCAACTCAACATAATACTCAATCAGAATATCAATTGTCTACCTAAAGAAAGAATAAAATATAGACAAGTGACCCATCAACCAACTCAACCTCATCAATCAACTCAAACTCAACTCAAAGGAACTCAACTCAACTCATATCAACTCAACTCGACTCATAGTACTCAATGTGAGAACTTTCTAGGAGTTTCTCTTATTTGAGAACAATCATGTATGAACTAGTGATTGTACCATAATCCCACTTATGTTGCCACAGTCGTTCCATAATTACCGGGTAAGGAACGAATATGATCTATTAGGGATGTAAACTCTACTATCCACTATTGTTTCAGGGACTTTATCTTGAGTATCGGCCACATGATGTAATGGTTGAATTCCCTTCCTATGCTTAGAGAAGTAGTTAATGAGTGTAGTGGGACTAAGTCTTACCCATTTTGGTGGTCGATACTCCTCCTAAGACTCAATGCTCATAAGACTCTTCCTAACCTTAATTATCCTCACGGAGGCACTTATCAACGCAATTAGCCTCATGGAGACTCTCATTATCTCATTAACTAAAACTCAAGGGTCCTTATTTATTTCAGGGACTTTTAACTCATCTCAATTTACTCAATTCTCATTTAAGAACTAAAGGACTCGGATCATCAATTAGAAGAAGTCATTTAGACAGAACTCAAGAACTCAATTACGGAGACTCATGGGATCATCAAGCTCTAGTATTTAACCTCAAACTCACATCAAGATTTCCATCGACATACTCACGTCAAGGCTCTGGACTCCATCCCTAGGTTCATTATGCATACTTTCATAGTTTAATATATAGGGTTTATACGTCCTCTCATGAAAAGTATTCAAATCAATATAAAAAGTTTATGATGATAATCAACATATGACAATACATGTAATTGATATAATTTTTCTAGAGAGAAATCAAGAAAGTATTTCAAGAATCGTGTATGTTAACTCATGGACTCTCAACTCCTCTATAGGGCATATGGAGGAACAATCACATGTTTTATTTTAGCCTTACATACCTAAAATGAAGCTTTTAGAAAATCAATCCTTAAGAACTCTCCTCAAACTCCTTAATTTTACGCTACTCTTCTCTCCTATTTAGCCCTAGTTTTTTCCAAGAATTTAGAAAGGACTTGAATGGCGTTTAAAACCCTTTTTATGCTTAAAACCACCCATTTTGATCATCGTTTAAATCTAGGAGGGTTGGAAAAGGTCTGGAATACCCCTCACAAAATAAAAAAATCCCATCTCGAGACATAATGTCCGCGACATGGACAATGTTAATTTTTGGTATTTTTCATCGAAAATTCTCCGAATGAGTTTTCTAATATCGTAGAAAATTCTTAGAAAAAATTAAGTGTTGGTCCATGGCAGGTGCGCCTTGCACACCTATTGTGCACACTCAATGGAAATTGTTTTGGATTAAAAATCATCTTTTGATCTAGTTGATCTAATAATCAACCGAGACCACTTTCCCCCTTAATCTGGTTGATCGCATATTCAGGCTTGGATTTACCATCGAAGCATGGGAAGACACATTATGCTCACATCTCTCCTCTAGGGCTATTTTGATAAATTTGCAATATGTTACATACAATCTAACCTCTTCTTTTTGTCTACAAACACTTAACTTTTATGCTCCCATAAACTCGTTTGTATAAGACTTAGATTATAATGGAAAATGCCTCATTATCTATCCATAAGCGCCAATTAATTTAGTATTCATGATGATAAGGTATGTTTACATCAACCTACTCTACACTGACAACTCAAATATACTACCTAGATTCTTATAGCAGTCATAACTTAAAGTTTCGCACAACTTCTCACTATCACTGGATACATATCATAAGCCTCTTCTATCAAATGTTTCATTTTCAATTCTCTATTTCCACCCAAGGCTCTTCTACCATACTCATTGTCACGACCCAAGCTTAGGGCCTAGATATGACCGGCGAATGGGGAACCCGAAGGAACTCCAAACAAGCCTCATAGCATATCATTTCATATTAAAATGACAATAAGAGATAAGCATAAACAAGTGGAATTGGGACTAAGGGTAAATTTCCATATCATGAACACCAAGAAATGAAAGAGTCAAGGCTCATAGCATAGATACATAACATGTCCAACAACACCTCTAAACCTTAGATACATAGCGGGGGCCAAGACAAGCAATCGGTTTCACCCTCATAATAATGACAATGGGTAATCCAAACATATAATACATAGTCTAAACATAAGTTTGAGAGAAAATATATGTTCTCCCCGAACTTGAGGACTCACCATAAGCTAAGTTGAATAATTTGTCTAGCCACGAGAAGAATCAATAGGAGCTCTGGTTCCTACATGGTGATATCATGTAGGCATAGAGTATACATTAGTACGTTTAAATGTACTAAGTACATAGGATGCAATGTAACAAGAGATAGGCATCTTAGGAAAAATGCATCATCATAAGCAATAGATGACATACTAATAATATGACATGTATGAATGATGATTGAAGTAAAATCATGCTTATATAGAACATAATACGAGTGTAAGGAGTGATCATTATAGTGTAATCCAATGCCTATAACATCCTTGGAGAGGCTCATGAGGTACAAACCTCTTCATGAGATCGATGGAGTACAAACCCCCTAACAAGGTTGATGGAGTACAAATCCCCCAACAAGGTTGATGGGTACAAACCGCCAACAAGATTGATGCGTACAAACCCCTTATGATGTTGATGGAGTACAAACCCCCCAACAAGGTTGATGGAGTACAAACAACCCAAAAAGGTTGATGGGTACAAACCCCCAACAAGGTTGATGGGTACCGAATCCCAACAAGGTTACCCAATCTTACCACCCTCGAGCTAGGCGATCAAGGTACCAACCCCTCCATAAGGTTATCCGAGCCTACGACCACCCAAGCTAGGCTTGGTCATCCCGAACACTGCAGCGATCATATCATAAAAGATTACTCGAGCCTACCACCCCCCGAGCTAGCCGATCGAGGTACCAACCCCTCAACGAGCTTACCCAGGCCTACGACCCCCCGAGCTAGGCTTGGTCATCCCCAACACTACAGAGATAATATCA
>JAABOM020041758.1:0-16456 GCA_011800125.2 Solanum clarkiae
CTTATAATAAGATTTAAAATTTTGATATATAGATATGGGTAATTAAAAATATTAGATGTATTATATTATATGAATACCATTAGATTTATTATATTTGGATGAATTAAGATTTAACCCTAAGTTTGAAATTTAGGAAGTTGATTATCGAGTTAGGTGAATTTTTAGGTATAGGCTAAGACATATAGTAATATGGGTGTCTACGGACTTGTTTTCTTACGAATATTATATATTTGATAGATTTGAAAGATTCTGAAGCATTGAGGAAGGAAAGAACAGTGGTGAACTAGCTTGAATTTGCTTCTTTGGTTTAAGGTAGATTATGGTTTGTTCTATCTAATAAGAGACTCTTAATAACGATTAATAGTTATTGAGTAAGACTGATATTTTCTATGGACTTAATTGTTGTGGTTTTGTTGACTGATATATTGTTGTGATTGGTTTGCAATCCCAAGACCATGAAACCCATAATCTTGAACTTGATCTCTGAAAGTGATGCCTTGAATAAAGAAGGCTTGATGAAACATTAGTAATAAAGTGAAAAGTAATGATAAAGAATAATGAATTATATATATTGGATCGGGTGTCACGTTCTGACACATATATTATATATAATCGGGTGTCACGTTCTGACAAATATATTATAGGATTAGGTGTCACATTCCGATACATATACTATAGGATCGGGTGTCATGTTCTGACACATATATAGTAAAGGATCGGGTGTCACATTCCGACACATATATATTATAGGATCAGATGTCACGTTCTGATACATATCTATATATATTGGATCGGGTGCCACGTTCCGACACAATAATAGTAAAGGAAAACTTGTTAAAATAATTAAATATACTCAATTCAAAGAACCTATCTCCCAAAAGAAGTGTGATATGGAGGCTTGAGTCCTTATGTGTAATATTGATATCGTTGATTGGTTGTGTACTTGTTTCTTACTGTTGCCACCTGTTAAGTGTTATTGTTGATTCCTGCTATTACTTTATGCATATTAATTTCTATTTGGAGTCGGCTGATGATACCTACTCAGTACACGTGGCTCGTACTGACTCCTACTTGTATTTTTTCTTATTTTGCTTTGTGGAGTGCAACAAGTGTTCCTTTGACTTTGACTCGCCCTCAGCTCTAGATGATCGTCGGTATATCAGATTTCAGGGTGAGCTAACCTTCTAGCTCGGGTTGGATTCTATCAACTATGACATGATGTCCTTAGTTTTTGGACATAGACTATTTTATCTATTTTGGTATTGCTACTCTTAGACTTAATATTTGAGATTGGATGTCCTTGATATGACGACTTTCAGGTTTTGGGAAATGTTGTGTAATAGAAATTATCGATTTTTGTTATTCTTATTTTTTAAAGTTAAACTTCCGCATTAATATCATATTTTATAAGTTGAATAGTTAACACTGGTTGAGATTTGTATCATTGGTTCTCCTACTTAGGAGGTTAGGTGTGGGTGCTACTCACGTTCCATTTTGGATCGTGACAGGAACATCACCAATACATCCCCAAAGAAACACAACAAATACATCTAAAACAACATCCCCTATCAGAAAATAACCTGATCCAACATTGACAACTAGTTCTTTAAACAAGAATATTCCAAGCTCTTATTTGTGATATAGAAATCATATGAAATTGGAATGGAGAAGATAAGTTAACCTACCTTTTGATTTTAAATCAGTTTGGCTTGATTCTCGTCGAACAAACAGGGTTTTGTGGGAAAGGGGATGAGTGTATCAGTAGTGTGGAAGGAAAGTAGCGAAAAGGTATTTTAGTAATTTGTAAAAAAATAGGGAATATTTGAAAATATTTAAACATAATATGGGATTTCTATAATTTTTTGACTAGTTAATACAACATATATGATATTAGCTAACACCTCCCATTTGGTGGTATTAGCTGATACCTTGGATTAATACCATGAGATTAATTATACAAAGACAAAAATATCCCTCAAATTCTTTTACATTTTTTATGTTTTATATTTGTAGTTTTGTACTAGTAAATTTGTTTAAATAAATTAGCTTACATATTTTATTTATTTGCGGGTTCATATTTTTATAATATAAAAATAATAAATTTATCATGTCAAATTTTTACATTTTATTTTTGTGGTTTCACATTTACATAATAGACAAAAAATATTTTGCCATGTCAATAATTAATTTAGTTGAGTGATTTTATTGATACAAAACAAAGTCCAATGATGTTAGATATATTCTCAAAGTTTGTAAGATGTTAACATTGTATTAAAACTACAACTTCCAAATTTTTATGTGTAAATATAGATTATTTATTTTACAATTGTTTAACATCTTTTTGATTTTAATAATAGGTGCTTATCTTTATTAAATTAAAATTTGGCATTTTTAGGGATGAATTTATTAACATCACAATTATTTATTCTCAAATAATTCAAGTGAGAAAATAGCAAACACGACGACAAAATTATTGTTCTCTTAACTAGTTAGAAAGCACAAAAAAATAATCTACTTTGATCTAATTACAATTAGAATTTTTTGAAACTTGGATTGATTTCTCTGAAAATATCATACACACTTTGCATAATGTAATAATTACTTTAAGCTTTCTTTTTAATTAATTTTATAAAAATATTCTTGATCGTCCTAGGTATAGCTTTCTATATAAGAGGAATAATCATAATAACAAAACTTTCTAGAAAGAGTCAATATATGAAATTTGTGTAGAATATTTAACTACATAGAGTAAATTTAGAGGATAAGTATAATGTAAAATATATAATATGTTATTAAATTAGGATAAAATGAAAGATATATCCTTAATTCTTTATATTTCATCTTTTATTAAAAGATGCTCCTAGAATTTTTTTCTTTTTTCTTTTTGCTTATCTTTCTTGGTAGATTTTTGTTACCATGTGAAATTACTTTTTTATCCTTGGTCATCATTGATTTATATTTCTATAGAATAATAATAGAAGATATTTCTAGAAATATATATTTTTTGGCTATATTTCTTAATAGATTTTTGTTAGTGTGAAATTACATTTTTACCCTTGATCGTCCTACCTTTCAAATTTCTATATAATAATAGAAATATTTTCTTTTCTTTTCTAATTTCTAATATTATAGAAGACTCATTTCATATTGGTATCAATATGTGTGTTTCATGTCTATTATCAATTTATGAAGTCTATTTTTGTCATTTTAGTTATATGTCATACTCCCTCCATTCCATTTTATGTGGCCCCCTTTAACTTGACATGGTGTTTAGTATTACTTTTTAACTCCACATGGTTTCTATATATTTCTCTTGAATTCAAATGCAAGGGCATTATGGTAAATTCATTTCTTATCATATGCCTTCACCCACAATAATGCCTCTCCAAGCTTTGCAATTTCTTGTGTGGACCATGTATGAAGTTTGTCATTTGGATTATAATAGTTTCTTCGTTTCAGTGTGTTTATACAATTTTTTTAAGTTTATTTTCTAAATTTTTTTGATAAATATATTATTCTAATTTTTTTATATGATATGTTTTAGAACACAAGATTAAAACACATCTTGGGGTAGAGAAATAGCAGAAGAAAAGTATAATTAGGGAAATCTTCTATTAGCCCAAGATCATTAACTAAGATTAGAAGATTCAACTAAAGAAGGGAAAGTTAGAAAGGAGAAATGAAATTTTTGGAAAGGAGAACTTGGTTATGGAATATAATTTTTAAATTTCTCTGATTTGGGTTGATATAAATGTAAAAGACCATTCCTATTTATACATATCTATGGATGATTCTAGATACTAAGGATTTAGACCATGCTAATCTATCCTAAAATATCTTCCTCAAATATCTAATATTCTACACTATTAGGATTTTTCCTAATTATAAATATCAAAGATATTACTCTACAAAATTCTAAAAAGTTCTACGAAATATCTAAGATATTTTATATCATTAATAAATCATCTTTTTTTCATACTCTTCCTTAAAGTAATTTTTTGAAAACTACCCACACTTGTCATGGAAGAACTCAAATGAAGCTTTGAGCCACGTCTAGATGAAATTCTCAGTAGTTTCTTCCTGACTCCTCTTGCTTCTTCAAATGATGAAGATTCTTCATCGTCAATCAATCCATGTGAATTATCTACTTATTTAGTTCTCGTAATCTTTTTTTATAGCTGTTCAATGTTGTATTATATGTATAAACATCAATGATGGGCAAGTTTGGAACTCTAAGTTTAAGATTTTGAAACCTGCTCTTTCTAATGTAACTCCATAACATAAGGAGATTTCATTTGTATCAATCTCCTCATTTGAGTTGGTGACTATTTGATCATCAATTTCCTGTGTAACCTTTGTACCATAATAGGATTATAAGGGCCCAAACCTCGAGAGGCCTTAGCTATGCTTAAAATTTCATTTTTGGGACTTTTTGGCCAAGGGTCCCATTTAAGGAACCCTACATGGCGTGTGGTGCACTCTATGGACCACATAGGGTGTCTTGGAGTGAACCTTGGCCTTGAAAAGGTCATGTTTTACTAAGCCATTAGGCTAGCTAGAGGGTGTTCCCACCACAGAGGACATAATGGCCCGTGGTGCACACCACAAGTCGTGGAGTGCCTCATGGAGGGCCCCCTCATAAGGCCCCCAAAGTTTTTGTCTAGGGTCTTTACCATGGACCCCTTCACGACCCATGATGCACACCACGACCTAAAGAGGGGAAGGGGGGTTCATGTAGTGGTTCCGTGAAGGGGCCTTCCTAAGGCCCTTTTAGTTGCCTCCAAGTGAACCACCATGAAGCTTTGTATGGTCCGTGGTGCATACCAGGGGTCGTGAAGGGTGCTATGCAGTGGACCTCGTTAAATTTTGACCTCATTTTATTAAGGGTATTTTGGGCACGTTGGCCTACACCTTTGGTTTTTTAAGACTTCTATGCCTATTTTAAGACCCCTACATCATTCCTTTGCCTATTTTATTCACTTCACTCTCATTCTAACGCTTAAACTCTAGAATTTAAATTTCCTAAACTCCATTCAAGCCAGGGGGACTTAAGGGTGCTTCAAGCTCAAGTCTATTTCATCTTAATCTTCCTAAATTTTTCAAGGTATGTGTGGTTTCATTCATGATGTCCTTTCAATCATGAAGCCCCAAAATCTATTTCTTTATTCTCATGATTTCTAAGTATGATTTACAAGTGAGTTTTGTGATTTAGCTTAAATTTGATGAAATTAAGTTATGGGTTGATATCAATTGATGATTTTAACATGATTAAGTCTTATTATTTCAATTTATATGGATTTTATGAGAATTGAATATGCATGTCCCTTTTAATGATGAAATTATGTATAGGCAATTTCTAATATGTTTCAATAATTGATTTCCTTAATGATTAAGTATGATTTTATCTCATTATGATGTTTTAAGTATGAATCTCAAGTACCTATTCTATTCCCTCATTCCTCATGGAATATGCATGCATGAGCAAGGTTTTTCATGAGATTTATAATGTGGGTTGATACCCAGTTATGACTATGACTATGATTTTGAGACAAGTATAGTTATGACATGAATGTGATCACACATTGTCTATGATATGACTATAAACACTCATGGGTGTGTTTACACCACTATGTACAAGTATGAATGAGTTACTCCTATGCATGGAAGTCATGACTTAATGTATGATTTGGCCTTTTTAGCCCAAGTAGACATGATTATGGTTGAAATGATTTATGATCTTTGACAAGCATGTATATGTATATGTATATGTATATGTATATGTATTCCGGTGGGATGATGACTTAGCACCAAATGAGATTGTAGGTGGAGGGACTATCCCTGAAAGTCCTTATATAAAGCCTACCTTTCTCATAACTATGTTTTTACCATATGATCATGTTTCCCTATATGGATGATTATATCATGAGAACCACCCACCGAAATGGGAAAGGCTCGTTAGGTGCGATATAGGCTACCTTTGGCAAGTAGTCTACTTTTTCTCCGGTATAAAAGAAATATTGGGATTTCATGTAATAGCTCGCATGGTCTTATATATCACTTGAGGTCCTATCCCTACTATTTTTATGTATTATGGCATTCAAGCATCATAGATTTAAGGCATATTGTTATAACATCCTTTTCTATATATTTGTCTTCTGTATATATATATGCCCTTGTCATCTAATATTGAAATGTTGGTTATTATTTTCATATGCATTGCATGCTGGCATACTTAATACATTCTAATATACTAACACATACTTTTTGTCTACATGATCTAACCATGTAGGGACAAAAGACTTTCCTCATCCACTTCTTCTTAGCTAGATTTGATTTGTCAAAATTTTCTTGTAGTGAGTTCTTTATTCCAAGGACAAGACCCACCTTATACCTACCTATGCTATGTTATAATTATCTTATGTCTTTTATTTTGAGGGTGAGTCCGGGATATGTCTTGGCCCCCGTCCTTTCTGTGACTTAGAGACATTATTGGATGTCATGAAACTCTATGCATGAGCCTCGTTATGTTTGATGCTTATAGAGGCTAATCTTATGACCTTGCTTATGTTGATGTTGTTATGAAGTGTTGATGAGATGGTGAAATTCCTAAGACCCTACTCCCATAGCTTAAGTCCTATGAGCCCGCCCCTTAGAATTGCTTGTTAATGATTGTGTGATGGCAAGTCCCATGTTCCCTATCCATATAGCTCGAGTCCAGAGATCCCATCCTTTAGACTTTCTTGTTATGCTTGTGATTGTGTGACAATGAGTGGCATTCCCCTTTTTCCCATAGCTTAAGTCCTAAAACCCCTATCCCTTGTATTACCTTATAATGTTTGAATAGCACTTCTGAACTGATGATGTGTGTATGAATGCTATAAGGTTTGTTTGGAACTTTTGGGCTCCCATTCACCACGTTATGTCTAGACCCCATACTCGGATCATGACAAGCTTGGTATCAGAGAACTATGATTTTAAAATGATACTTGGAGTCAAACATGCCTCATCAAGTAGAGTCTTATTCATGAGTGTGAAGTACACCACACCTATGAGTAGGAGGCTATGAGATATTTTAGGAAATGTCTCACTTCTTTATTGTTCATGTCGTGCTATGGAACATGTCACGAGGTTTCCTAGCTCTGAAAAATATCCTTGATTCCCTTATGGAAGATGCTCCAAGAAGAGCCCCTCAACCTAGATAGGCCCCTGTTGAAAAAGATCAAGTTCCTCAAGAGCCCATGGGGGAGCCAGTTACCCAAGATGAGTTTCGGACTGCCTTTACAGTGCTAGCTCAAGTTTTGACCAATCAGGCTAGTTAGACTATTCCTTCTCCCTATGTACCCACCCCAACTGTTAGGGTGAGAGACTTTCCCCAGATGAACCCTTCGAAATTCTGTGGTTCCAAAGCTGATGAGGATGCACAGGAATTAATTAATGAAATCTTTAAGGTGTTGACTATTATGGGATGTCTTTAGAAGAGAAAGTTGAGTTAGCTGCTTACCAGTTAAAAGGGAGTGGCCCAAGTGTGGTACACTTAATGGTTGACCAAAAGAGTAAATGATGATGGAGTTGGTTGGGAAGAGTTCAAGTTTGCTTTCCTGGATTTTTTCTTTCCTCTTGAACTCAGGGAGGACAAACTAACAGAGTTTATCAACCTCAAACAGGGTGGAATGATTGTAAGGGAATATGCCCTCTAGTTTACAAAGCTCTCCAAGTATGCTTTGACACTAGCTAGTAGTTAATCCCATGCAAGAATGCACAAATTTATCTCGGGAAATTTTGGCTTGGTTGTAAAAGAATGTCGTATGTCTATGCTTATTCGGGAGATGGATGTTTTAGGACTCATGACATATGCTAAACATATTGAAGGGGAGAAACTGAAAGAGAGGAGGATGAAGGATTCTAAGAGAGCCCGTTATGATGGTGGGTTCACAAATTCTAGAAATGGTGGTGGTAATGGTAACTTTTAACAAGGTCACGAGTCAAATCCAGGAGTTGATAATGATAGACTGTATTTTCCCGGGGCACAGGTTGAAGATGGGCCAATACGTCCTAGGTGTGACAATTGTGGAAATAATCACTCTAGTAAATGCTTGAGGGACACATGTACATGTTATGGGTGTGGTGAGATAGGTCATAATCTTGTTGATTATCCTAAAGCTCCAAAGAAGGATCAAGGCCAAATGGATTTCAGTGGTCAAGGTCAACCAAAGGTTTAACAAGGCGGTGCTCCCCGAAACAACAAATTTTATGCCTTACATGTTAGGCAAGAGGTGGAGGAAACTCCGATGTGGTGATTGGTATGTTAAAAGTCTTTGATTCTGATGCTTATGCTTTGCTTGATTTGAGTGCAAATTTATCTTTTGTGACTTCTCTCTTAGCTTTTAAGTTTGGGTTTGAGTCCTAAAATTTTGAGGGATCCATTCTCTATTTACACTCCCATAGGTGAGTTTATTAGGGCCCATAGAGTTTATTAGGGTTGTCCTGCTTTGATTTTGCATAAAGTCTTTCTATGTGATCTTTTTGAATTTGAGATGTTTGATTTTGATATTATTCTCACGATGGATTGGTTGCATGTTTCGTATGCCTATATAGATTATAGAACTTAAAGAGTCAAGTTTTAGTTTCCAAATGAGCCTATGCTTGAATGGGTTGGTGGTGACTTCGCTTTTAAGGATCAGTTATCTCCTATCTCTAAGCCTGAAAAATGATTTCTAAGGGTATCTATCATATAGTTAGGGTTCGAGATGTTGAGTTCAAGTCTCCTACTCTTGAGTCAGTTCCCGTGGTTAATGAGTTTTCGGATGTCTTTCCCGAAGACTTGCTCAGTATTCCTTCCAAAAGAGAAATAGGCTTTGGCATAGAATTTCTTCTTGATACTCAACCTATTTCCATTCCTCCTTATCATATGGCTCTATTTGAATTAAAGGAGTTGAAGGATCAATTGAACGATCTGTTAGAGAAGGGCTTTATCAGGCCAAATATATCACCTTGCGGATACTCCTGTGTTATTTGTGAGAAAGAAGGACAGATCACTTTGGATGTGTATTGAGTATCAACAATTGAATAAGGTAACCATTAAGAATAAATATGCCAAGGATTGACAATTTGTTTGACCAATTGTGAGGAGCTTCTCATTTCTCAAAGATTGACCTCTATTCCGGCTATCATATGTTGAGGGTAAGGAAGTGTGATATTCTCAAAACAGCTGTCCAAACTAGGTATGGACACTTTGAGTTCGTGGTAATGTCATTTGGGTTAAATAATTCTCCAACAATATTTATAGACCTCATGAATTGGGTGTTCAAGCCATTCCTTGATATGTTTGTCATTGTCTTCATTGATTATATTTTGATTTATTCTCGAGTTGAAAAAGAGCATATAGATCATTTAAGGATTGGTTCTTCAGAATTTAAGGGAGAAGCAATTATTTTCCAAGTTAGATAAATATGAGTTTTGGTTGAGTGAAGTATCCTTTCTTAGTCATGTGGTATCTGGTGATGGTATTAAAGTTGATCCAAAGAAGACTGAAGTTGTGAAGAATTAGCCAAAATCATTGGCTCCTTTGGATATTTGGAGTTTTGTTGGGTTAGCTGGTTACTATTGGAAGTTTGTTGAGGGTTATATCTATTGCTTCACCATTGACTAAGTTAACCCAAAATAAGGCCAATTTTATTTTTTCAGATAAGTGTGAGAAGAGGTTTTAGACTTTGATAGATCGGCTTACATCGACTCCTATTTTGACTTTACCGTATGGCTTAGATGGGTTTGTGGTATATTGTGATGCTTCTCAGATTAGTTTGGGTTGTGTGCTTATGCAATATGGTGAGGTGATAGCTTATGCATCTAGATAGTTTAAGGTGCATGAACAAAATTATCGGACTCATGATCTCTAATTAGTGGTTGTGGTGTTTTGAAGATTTTGTGGCATTATCTATATGGGATTCATATTGATGTATTCACCGATTATAAGAGCTTGCAATGTGTTCACTCAAAGGGATCTTAATTTGAGGCAAAAGAGATGGTTGAAGCTTCTTAAAGATTGTGAAATGAGTGTTCAATACCATCCCAACAAGACAAATGTTGCAGCCGACACTCTTAGTATGCTATCTATGGGTAGTGTGGTTTATGTTGATGAGGCGAAGAAAGAGTTGGTGAAGGATATACAGTGTTTTGCTAGATTGGGTGTCAGAATGGCTAATTCTTATGATGGTGACATTCATGTTCAGAATGGGACTGAGTGTTCTGTAGTTGTGGATGTCAAGGCAAATCAAGACATGGACCCGTCACTGGTTGAGTTGAAAAAGTTGGTTCTCGAAAATAAAATAGAGGTTTTCTCCCAAGGGAGAGATGGTGTTCTATGGTACTAATTTCGCCTAAGTTACACCTCCTTTTTAGAGGATAAAACAATCGTTGTCAAGAAATGAAACTTAACAAAGGTTGGGTCGAACCCACAGGGAATACATAGACTCACGAGAATTCACTGATTGCAATTCGAATGGTTAACCAACTTACTTCCTCGGGGATGGGGGAGGTTTGCAATAATCAATGGAAAATATAACTAATCTAACTATCACAACAAAGAAGTCAATGTGGAGAGAAACTAAGGTATTGTGTTCCCCAAGATTCCCCAACTCAGTATCACCGGATAATCTAATTCTTCTCTAGTATATAGCATGCAGGACAATAAGTTATGTTCACCAAGACCTTTGGTCAAACGTGCAGAGGTGAATTTCACTATGTTTCTTGTCCCATCTCCATAGTGTGCATTACTAACCCTTATCTATTAGTCCTAGTACGACATCCCCTTCACCCAGTTTGGTTGATTAGACGAGAACACATTAAATGAATCATGTTAATTGATCTTTTTTCCTATTCAGTACTATCTTGGTCCAGTCGATAACACTAGGTGGGTTCTAATGTTGGCCACCATCAGAAAATATGCAAAACAAAGAGAGTTAATTAATATATGCATATGCATCTTCCAAAAATTATGAATTAACCGGTTTTACTTTGTTATCTCTTCATGGTTCCCACAACTCTAGTTGTGGATTTAGCTACTCATGCTATGTGTAGATATAAGAATTATGAATTAAGAAAACATAATTAACCACTTACACAATAGAATTAATAACAAGCAAATCTAACTTCAATAAGAATCACAAGCTTCAAGATGAAATTCAAACACAATTATTCTCAAAGACTCTCTAAGATTATCTCATAATTTTCTCTCTCTAAATAGCAAGTTCTCTAAGTACTAGGCAAAAACTTATGAAAAATAACCTAAAAATCTATTTATAATAATTAAAATTCAATTTCTAAACAAAATAGGAGAACTAGTCGGCACGCAATATGAAAGGTCCTTACAGGCCGTATTACATTCCACGGCCTGTAATCAGGGTCTTGTACTCAACTGCTAGAAATTTGGACTTCAACTCTATAACACCCCTCTACAACTCGTAGAGTGATTTATGACTCGTTAAGGGGGTTTCGTTTGATGAAATTCCTGAAAGTCTAAGTCTCTGATCCTCAAGGTATGAACCATCTTCTACGACTCATAAAACCTTCTACAGCTCATCTGCATATTCATAGAATAAACTTCAGAAAATAGCCTATCACTGAAATTATTCACGAAACCACCTTACGGCCCGTAGAATGATCTAAGGCTCGTAAGGCGTCTCATATAACAGCAAAAATTAGCAACTTCTGTAATTTTCCCCAAAATCAAGGTCAACCTGTAATCTTGCAAATATAAACACAAAAACACATAAAACCAACTAACATTGCATTAAGAACATATAAAATTTCAAGTTTTAAGCATCAAAAGTGTTGTATTTTGGCAGCACATCAACACCCTCAATTTAAAATTGTTGTTTGTCCTCATGTGACAGACTCTATCTAAATATATAATATAGTAACACACATACCTCAACCCAGTGGCGTATATCACATAAATCTCAAACTCAGACACCCACACCAACTTTTTAAAAGAGGATCAGATAGTTATCTAGCAAACTAATACAAACTGGTGTATGTGACAACACAACTATGACAAGCAAGGTATTATCAACAATCAACAAGTCTAGTATTAACAATGCAATGCAAGTGTATTCACAGAAAGAAGTCCCATATTTGACACTCAATGATATTTTCATGTTTATCCTTGGGACTATGCAAGATCAGTCACTCTCACAAAAGATATTCATGCACATGTCTAATACTATAGGCTTGCCCCTATACTCATGATTAAGACCTTCAACTAACTGGACCAGGATGACTTTAGGACTTTCTAGGCTTGTAACGTAGGTTCAAGGGCTTTGGTATGATATTATGGTAAAATAGTGACTAAAGGCCTTCCTTAACACTATGTTTTGTAACACTTTCTCCCTACCAACTCTGTTATTTTCACCTTATTCTCCTTTTTTCCTATTTCAAGCTTTTTTGAGTGCTCTCTTCTTATATTTTTTTAGCTTTTTGCCTTATTTTTACACTTCATTTTGTTTTTTAGCTGACAGCTAAGGCATCACTTATTTTTCTTGCACCCAGTACATGATTTTTCCCTTTGTTTTTCTCTATATCACTAATTTATCTCATTATTTTTGTGTTTCACCCTTACACCAACCACCCTCAACTTAGGCTTTTGGCTTGTGTTGAGGTGCACAATATCGTTCTTAGAACCCGGGCCACTTTTAGTAGCTACCCTCAACTTAAGCTTTTTGCCTCAGCCAAGGTGCACAATGTTCAAGAAAGGACTAATTTTAGGATTTTACCTAACAAGGCTAGGTTAATCAGGTGTTCTCAAAGAATAGGTATATGTTAGGCTCAAACATTAGGAACAAGGTATATATCATCATTTTGGTTGGTCATTTTAGGCTAAGTGGACGATTAAGAACAATGTCCTAAGATCCTTTCCTGATCCAATTAATCTACAATCTAACTTAGAATAACAGGACAAGTTCTGAATTAGCACAAAACATATGAATCTAGCAAATTAGGCTCACACTCACATGGCACTGCATACATTATCAACAAAAGACTCACAGATCATTCTTGTTATCTCAATGTATCCTTACTTGTTAGAACAAACATTGTCACACAACAAAACATGCATGGTTTCTATCTAACTACTAATAAAAAATTTTATCGGGTATCATTTTTCAAACAAAACACAAAAACATGTTATATGCCTCAAGTATTGGTACTATATGCTATAAATACTATCTAAACATCCTAAACATGTCGGTTCAACAGAAAGTAAATATTCACAGGCAAAAAAAAAACACAGACAAGAAATCCCTGAGATAAAAAATTAGGGTAGTTATGGACCCAAGCTACTCTGACTTCACTGAGGCCCATAACTACCCACAGCCCATCGAAAAAGATGTACATTATCCCCAATGCGCAAAATCAAAACAAAATGAAATATATAGGGGTTAAAAAATATACTTGGGTGCCTAAGCTCCAGTGTTACACCTTGGGTTGTCTCCCAAGCAACACTTGATTTATTATCATGGCACGACTTGGACAAATTGGTCACTCAAACTTCGCCAATTGCCCAAACTTCATTCTTCAAATCATCTCGATGCTTAATATACTAACAGATATTGAAGAAGACTTCTTCGTCATTTAATCTAAACCTGAGTTGACCAACTTCTTTATCTATCAGTGCTCGCCCAATGGCTAGGAACGGTCTTCCCAAGATGATTAGGATGTCGAAGTCAACTTCGCAATCTAGGATCACAAAGTCTGCAGGGAATATAAACTTTTCAGCTTTCACCAGTACACCGTACAGTATCCCCACAAGCTTCTACACCGTGCGATCTGCCACCAACAACCACATACTAGTTGGTGTAGGGGCTCCTAATCCAAGATTTTCGTAGACCGCAAGGGGCATCAGATTAATGCTGGCACTTAGATCATATAGTGCTCTTGCGAACTCCATATCTCCGATGGTACAGGGTGTTGTTCCCCAACGCATGTAAGTGTACGTGGTCTTATAAGTAAAATAGTGGCCCTAATTAAAGAGTCAGGTTTTCGAACCCAAAGGATTTGAATTGAATTGGTCACCAGTCTCAATTGTCACGTTTATGGTGCTTGGGTACAAAGAGAATTGTGTAGATAAGTAAAATAATTGTAATGAACAAATTTCTACTAAATTAATGTGAATTTTACTACAAGATATCAATTGATGAGTAATTCTAGTGTTGTAACCTTTACAACTCTATTTAGCCTTAACAATATCTATCTATATATGGTTTCCTGATTATTGATTCACGGGGCTTAATTTACCTGAACATGGTTGCATGCCTCTGCCGGCCTACCGTTATTAACTTTCTAACTACATCTTTGAGCGGGGATAGACAGACGAATAAAAATGCATTAAAATTACCTTCCCATATTATAAACCGAGCAAGGTGTAAGGGTAGTTGTCACTGGTCCTCCTTACATGAATCAACCTAGTTTCCTAGTATCGGACAAGCTCCCTATACTACTATGTTCTATCCAGTCCAACATCTCCCGAATTCAAAGTGAACAACTAATTTACCCTCTAGTTGATTAGGCTAAGAAATATAGGTAAAAATAGCATAGGAATAACCGAAAGAAACCATTCATAGATATTTAAGTTAGGAACTACACATTGTATGTGGCTACAACCCTAGAATATGGAGACTTACCCACTCATGAATGTGAAATACATCATGGGTGAATTGGAAAACATCAAAAACCAAAGGATAACGATTAAACTAACCAAAATACTGTGGAAAAGAGTTCTCTGTCGTCCCTACTATAGTTTTTATGTAAAAATAGAATGTAAACCTAAAGTCTATGATAGAATAATAATAAAAATTCCGTAATTTGACTTTGTCACGATCCAAAATGGCCCGTGAGTGGCACCCACACCTAACCCCCTAAGTAGGCGAACCAATGATACAAATCCCAATCAATTTTAGCTATTCAGCTTGTAAAAGTAAGAATAACAAATCCTATAATTTCTATTACACAACATTTCCTAAAATCTGAAAGTCATCACATCAAGAATACCTATTCTCAAATACTAAGTCTAAGATTACCCACAGCAAAATACATAAATAAAATAGTTTATGTTCGAAAACTAAGGACATCATGACATAATTGATTGAATCCAATACGAGCTAGAAGGTTAGCTCACCCTGAAATCTGATATACCGACGATTGTCTCAAGTTGAGGGCGAGTTGAAGTCAATGGGACACTTGTTGCACTCCACAAAAGCAAAAGGAAGAAAAATACAAGTAGGAGTCAGTACGAGCCACATGTACTGAGAAGTTATCATAGGCTAACTCCAAATAGAAATCAATATGCATAAAATAATAGCAGGAAATCAAATATAACACTTAACAGGTGGCAAAAGTAAGAAACAAGTACACAACCAATCAACGATATCACTAATACACATGAGGACTCAGTCCTCCACATCACACTTCTTTTGGGAGATAGGTTCTTTGAAATTGAGTATATTAAATTATTTTTCTTTATTATTATCGTGCCGGATATATATATATGTGTGTGTGTGTGTGTGTGTGTGTGTGTGTGTGTGTGTGTATGTGTGTGTGTGTGCGTGCGTGTGTGTGTGTTGGAACATGACACCCTATCCAATAACATATATGTCGGAATGTGACACCCGATCCTATAATATATATGTGTCGGAATGTGGCACCCGATCCTATAATATATGTGTCGGAACGTGACACCCGATCCTATAACATATGTGTCCGAACGTGACACCCGATCGTATAATATATATGTGTTGGAATGTGACACCCGATTCTGTAATATATATGTCGGAACGTGATATCCGATCCTATAATATATGTGTCGGAACGTGACACCCGATCCAATATATAATTTATTATTCTTTACCATTACTTTTCACTTCATTACCAATGTTCCATCAAGCCTTCTTTATTCAAGGAATCACTTTGAGAGATCAAGTTCAAGATTATGGGTTTCATGGTCTTGGGATTGCAGACCAATCACAACAATATATCAGTCAACCAAACCACAACAATCAAGTGTATAGAAAACATCACAGTTTTACTCAATGACTATTAATCGCTATGAAAAGTCTCTCTATTAGATAGAATAAACCATAACCTATCTCAAATCGAAGAATCGCAACCAAGCTAGCTAATCCACCAATACTCTTCCTTTCTTCGACATCTCGGAACGCTTGAATCTATCAAATATATGTTCATAAGAAAACAAGTCCATAGACACCTATATTACTATATATCTTGCCTAGACTCACATTTCATATAATTCGATAATCTAATTCCTAAATTTCAAACCTAGGGTTAAATCTTAATTCCTCCAAATAACTTAACTCTACCGATTTTTCATATGACGCAATACAACTAAAATCTAGTAACTAATCTAAATTTATCAACTTAGATAATAATAATAATAATAATAATAATA
>JAABOM020041779.1:0-16454 GCA_011800125.2 Solanum clarkiae
AAATGAAATTGGTTATGTGATGTAATAAATTGACAATGAATGTTGAGTGGAAATCATTGCTAATGATATGGCAACGGTTGGCAATGATGATTGGTCAAAGTAAGATAATAGAAGATATATGAGTTTAGGAATTAATTATCCTTTAGTGTTCTTTACTGAAAGAGTTCATATTTGAACAGAAAAGATTCTTTTGCAAATTGATTGAAATCTTTACATGTGATTAAGAATATCTTTTTATAGATGTCTTTTAGTAACTTTAAATTCTAGACAGTGCTTTGGTCCTTCGTTATACTTACTTTACACCGTATGGTGTGCGTTATCGTATCAATATTAGGAAAACCAAGACTTGATCTTAAGTTCAAAATTTTGAAAAAATTAATAACGAAATTGGTTGGTCTTTGGGTCTAGGCTAGACATATAGTGATATGGGTTTTGTGAGTTTTGAAATCTTATGGTGATAATTTTTTTGACTAGATCGTGGTGCTACAGATTCCATTCAAAAAGGAAAGGCCAAAGTGTTAGATTGACCGTGATTTGACTAAGGCAAGTGGATTTTCAAAACTTTATAATTCTCGTAGAATTCTTAAATTTTCCTTTCTTCTACGTGTGATACGTGAAGTATTTTAATATTATAAGAAATGAGATGATTAAAAATGTAAATATGAGTTGGCGTGTTACTATGGTACTTGAATTGATAAATGTGGTTAAGTGATGAGAATTCTATATTGTTGATATATATATTGTTGTGGTTAGAGTTAATTACTGGATTTGTCTGTGGAATTCATATCATGTTCATTTATTCCATAACATGCATATTTGCATTGATTCCGAATATTGATATGAGTGAGATGAAAAATATTAGGACCATGATCTTTACCGGTCGAGATATGATGCCGAGGTCTTTGCCGATGAAATTATGATATTGAAAACTTTATGATGATATTGTGATGCCGAGATCTTTGCCGGCAAATTTATGATGATATTGTAATGCCAAGGTCTTTGTCAGTGAATTTATGATGATATTGTAATGCCGAGATTTTTGCCGGTGATGATGTGATGTTGAGATATTTTTCAATGATGTTATAATACCGAGGTCTTTGCCGGCGATTATTGCATAAACATTAAATTTCACCCTTGCATATTATTGCATAGCATGATGTTATTCTTATGATTGATTGTTCTATCATTTTTAGCTTGTGCTTTAGAATTGTGATATGATGAAATACCATCTTTATTATGTATTATGTATTGCTTGGTTGGAATAACTTTCTATGCAAGTTGTAGTCATGGAGATCAATTGGGACGAAAGGAGTTTGTGTATTCTATTAGACTTCCTTTGTTTTATTAGCTGACTTACTGGGTACCGCGTGGTATTTGGTACTTACCCCTTGCTTCTACACTTGTGTAGGTTGTGAGCCCGGACAGTGAATAGTATTTTCCTTGATCCTCCGAGGATTCTCAGGAGACGTAGAGAGGTAGTTGTTGACATCTGGATGACTTTCTTGTTCTTATTTGTTCTGTACTTGTTCTATTCAAGAAGAAAGACAATTTGGACTTGTATTTCTTTGATTTTCTTTATTGTTAGTGATTTGTACGCGTGAAAACCAATTCTTGAGTGGTAATTAAGTTTATGGAAATTCTCAACTTTAGTTATCTACTCTAGTGAGTTAATTTCGCGCAATATGTTTATTATCCCTTTGAGTTAAGGCTGACTTGTTCTGGTGGGATTGAGAAAGCGTCATCACTCCAATTTTTGGCTCTTGACAGATATTCCGTTGGACTTTAATGTAAATGTAAAGGAGAAGATGAGAGAATTCAAAAAAAAAAGTGAGAAGAAGATTAAAAAGAAAAGCAACATTCTCCTAATAAAGAGAGTTAAAGAAATATCCATTAGCCATAACACCATTTGAATTTGCATCCTCATATATAGTCTTCCCTGTTTTGTCCAAAATCTCTTTCTTTTTGAAAAAAAAATATTGGTTTCCCCATCTGTGATTGGTTTCAACACCGAACATGACTTGACACTTGTGTTGGCATGCTGGGGCACAAACTGTTTAGCAATTGCACTCCAATTTCCTTTGCCAAGTTTGTCCATTACAATCAAGAAGGCCCTTTCCTCATCTTCACTCCATCTTCTTCCCTTATTGTTGTTACTACAACTACTATTTGTTGATTCTTCTCAAGAGAAACAAAATTGTTCACACTAATTTCAACATCGAACAATTTGATGTAGTCTTTCTTGATTCTTGAATTATATTGTCTAGTTCTTGTATCACTATAGATTTTCTTTGCCATATTTTCTCTTTTTGGAAATTGCAAAATAGAAACAATTGAAAGAGGAATCGAAATTCATGAAAAGTATCAGTGACTTGTTTGTAAAATTTATTTGCAAAAATATCTGTGACTGGTTTTACTCGTTGATGTATTTGCTCAAGTTTCATGTTGCCAAGTAAAACTTGTTTGTTACATAGCGAAATTTGGAACGCGAATCAAAAACAAAATAAAATTTTCTTGGAAATAGAGTAGAAATTTTAATTACCCTTGGCGAGTGGATGAAGAGAGGGGAAAAAGAAAGATGTGTGGAGATGGAGAAAAAGGGGAGAGGAGTTTTACTGGAAGAAGGGAAAGAGGAAAATGTACAATTAAAGAGGGAAGGTTAAAAACTATCATTTTAAGAGACACCTCTTTTAAGTTTTTTAAAGCAAATAAAATGATGGTAACAAAAAGACTAAGAAAATTGTTAAATTTAAATAGGTAAAAAGGAATAAATGTGAGGACACCACGTAGGAGGGCTCCCAATCTTATTTTATATATATATATATATATATATGATATGATGATTGTTCCTAATAGACATCACTACTAAAAAGGGTAAAAAAAAACTTATTAAGAATCTATGTTACATGATCATACCAACGTTTTCTTATTTACATAAAGATACCAACATTTGTTTTTTCAAAATAGGTAAAATATGACAACTGCATATTTACGGTAATGGAATCTCTTTAAAGAATGCACATTCTACCAAATTGATTAGCACACATTCCTTAAATAGGTCATTACTCTAATTATCATTTCCCAATAGCAAACTAAATAATATAGGTTCCTTAAAGAACTCAGCACAACTGATTACCAAAGTGATTATAAATGGTTTCTCATTCAAACGTTAATATCTTTAGTAGTGCTATAAAAAAAACAAGAAAATATTTTTCTTTGCAAAATCAACCAATGAAGAATAACAACTTCATATCAATTTTGATCCAATATGATGGAAGATGAGATTTAACAGGTATGTAATTTCATGATTTATATCAAAGTGAGGACTTTTTTTGGTTAAAAAATGTAAATGATTTACGTTTTTTGGTTACCAACGTATTAAACTTGTTACTTTAATTTTTTTTAATATAAATTTTTTTTTGATTTACAACAATTCATAGTTTTAGTGTGAGAATAGCCCAAAAAAATTTACTAGCAACTGAAAATTATATTATATATTTCGACATCAAATAGCTGATGCTTTTATTTGTGTTGTTTATATTATCAATAGTTGAATGACGTGTATTTTGATATTATATTTGGTTAAGTTGAATATGAGCAATTTCTGTTATGTTGTTTTTTGGTAAGGGGTGAATGAAAATGTTAATATCTGAATTAAAATAGATTCTGGTATGTAATTTGGTGAATATTTGATGTAAAATAATAGCTAAAGTTTTGTTGTATTTTAGTAGATGTTTTAAAGTAACTAAAATAGTATTGTGCAAAGTCTGTAGGTGGTTAATGATTTTTAAAATTTGATTTGATTTTAATGTCACGTCCCAGGAGGGTATTCTTGGCGTGGCCGGCACTTGAAGAAGTATTGTTGATTCCCCAAGAGAATCACCTGATCTCATCGTCACATCATACTCAACATCGGAAGAATACTCAAGAAAATTACCAGTTTAGATAAATATGTCTCTTTCAACAATAGTTTTTAATGAACAAAATTTGAAAAATAAATAACGATCGACTATCTCTACCCAATGTCTATGAAGACTTTATCCAATCTACAAGGTGTTAAGACAAACCCCGAACTATCTCAAATGAAATAATACTACTCAACAAAGATTAAAAAAAAAAAAAAAAAAAGCTCCTCCGAATAAAAAGGAGGGTTCACCAAGTCTAGAAACAAGAAACTGAAGTTCAACGATGCACTTGCTGAAGGCGTCTATCACCTATATCTGCATCATTAACAATGCCAAACCCAAATGAACGTCAGTACATTAAACTGCTGGTATATAAAATGACTAAGGAAACAAGCTAAGCTTACGTACAATCAACAAAATAAACTCAATAATCCATGACTCAACTCAATAAAGGATGTAAGATTTGTACAGTAAAACAATGCTCCTAAAGAAACTCTAGCATGTAACTCAGTCAAATTAGTTATGCACAATTAGGGAGTTTCTCTTACCAACAACTATCACATATGAGCTTGTGATGATATAACGTTTGCAGTGTTGTTGCCCTAGCAGTCCAATACTTTCCAAGTAATGGACGATCAAACCAATTTGTATCTAAAATCAATGTCCATCTTTTTGGGACATAAGAGGCATAACCTCTATTCTGCACTGACTACGTAGTTTATGGGTTTGAGTTATTGTTTACTCGTACCCATATCGATGCTCAATACTCCTCCCATCGACTCAATATGCTCATATCAATCAACTCAGTCTCATTTTTATATTTTACTCCAAGCGAACTCCATCAACTCACTTAACAAATCAACCATCCAGGACAATCAATCATGCATATTATCGAGACTTATCAAATCATTCAAGACTCTAACTCAAACTGTCATTTAGATTCAAATCAAATATGCTCATCATATAAAAATATGTAATCTGCTCATTATATACTTATACAAGTGGTATGCTCCTCATGCTCAGTCAAGCTCAAGTTACTCAACTCATATATTTACAATTATGAGCTCAATTCAGTCAATACAATAAGAATTATGTAGAATATTACAATTTAGGATTCGTAATGTTAAACATAAATTAATGTTCCAACTTCATGTAATCACCATGCAACTCATCAATTTATTCATAAATATGCATGAAAACTCGATCATAAATAATTGTAACTCGAAGATTAGGATTAGGGGATTTTACTACTCAAATTCTACCCTACAATTCGAATCATGTGAGTGGATGGACTCAATACAACACTTTAGATAGCCTTAGATACCTGGGATGAAGGTATATAATCAACTTGCACAGATGTTTGCTCCAATCATTTGAATCTCTAGCTTCTCTTCTCCTGCTCTTAGCCTTAGGTCTATCATATCGAATCGTGGCGACTTCTCACTTTTCAAAATCATTTCAAAGAGGGCTTGGTACTAAGGTGAAGTTAAATACTTCTTTTCATCCTCAAACCAATGGACAAGCCTAGAGGACAATTCAAACTTTGGAAGATATGTTGAGGGCTTGTGTATTGGAATTTAAGGGTAACTGGGATTATCATCTACCACTTATCGAGTTTACTTATAATAATAGTTTTTACACCGGCATTGGTATGACATCATTTGAGGCTTTGTATGAGAGAAGGTGTAGATCCCCAATGAGATAGTTTAAGCTGGGTGAGATGGCTTTGATTGTTCTGGAATTGGTGTTGGAGGACATAGAAAAGGTGAAGTTGATTAAGGAGAGATTGAAGACGGCTCGAAGTCACCAAAAGTCTTATTCGGATGTTAGAAAGAGGGATCTTGAGTTTCTTATTGGTGATTGAGTGTATGTGAAGGTTTCACCCATAAAGGGTGTACTACGTTTTGGTAAGAAGGGAAATTAAGTCCCTAATATGTAGGTGCTTAAGAGATTGTTGAGCCGATTGGGAATGTGTCCTATAGATTGGATTTGCCTCCGAATTTGAGTTCTATCCACCCGATTTTTTTATGTGTCTATGTTGACAAAATTTATTAGTTATCCTTGTTCAATTGTGCTTTTGGAGGGTGTTGAAGTTGAGTTGAACTTGTCCTATGAAGAATTTTCGGTTGAGATTTTAGATAGACAAGTGAAGCGATTTTGCAACAAGGATGTGGCTTCGGTTAAAGTGCTTTAGAGGAATCAATATGTGGAGAGTCCTACTTGGAAGGCGGAGTCGGACATTATGAGGCGATATTCCTATCTTTTTCAATCGACTCAAGCCTAATGTATTAGGTTTTTCCTACTCTAAATGGTCCTGATTCTTTCACTTTTGTGTTTCATGACATGATGTGCATACATGTGCAAGAAAATCATTTAAAAGATGTTTTAACATGATTTTTAATGACTTTATGATTTTCATGTAATGAATTATGCATTATGTCTTCATGTTAAAATGTTTCATGTTCAAGTCAAGCTTTTCAAGCCATGTTCTAGCACATTTGAGAATGAATGTTCCCAAGGGGATATGATATAAGGGCCCGAACTTCGTGATATCTTTTGATGCATAAAATTTGAGTTTTTAGAGATATGTAGGGCATGAAGAATGCTTGTGTATGACTTAGGGTGGCTTAAGGAAGGATTTGAGGTTTGGTGGCCCTCCAGGGAACCTCCCACGAGCCGTGGTCCTCACAATTGGCCGTGGAAGGAGCCTCGGAAAATGCCCCAGTTGTCTAGCCAAAATTTTGGCTAAGGCAAGCCAGAAGGAGACCTTTTATGGGTTGTATGGCACTTCATGAGGCATGTGGGGTCTCATGTGTCCTCTCACGAGCCATTCAAAGGTGCCTCATGGAAGACCTCCTCCTAAAATAATTTTCTAAGTATAGAATCACTATCTTGGAACTTGCGTCACTTGCACAAATGCCCAAATGGACCGTATGCTCTTGCACGAGCCATGTTCCCTTCAGTGGAGATGAACTTGTCTGGATTTTTGGCCAAGGTCAACTCCACGAATCACTGCATGGTCCGTGGACTTTCACACGAGCCGTATGGCTCTTTGACGGGACCACTTGACACTTTTTGAAGCTCGTTTCATTAATGGTTTTCTTGTAATGTTGTTATTCCTACGGATTATTTATGACTTTCTAATCTATTCTAAATCCCTGAAAAGACCTATACTCCTCTATTCTTATTCAAATACACTTAATACACTTAGAATATTCAAATTCTCTAATCTAAAGAACTCCTCTCCAGTAAGTTATTAGGGATTTAACTTGGAGCTCAAGAAGGGTCTTCTTCTCAATCGATTTCTTCGTGATTCTTCTTAATTATCTAAGGTATGTGGTATTGATTCATGGTCTCTTTCAACTATGAAGATCCCAAATTCTTTTACTCTTTGATTTATGAAATTTCAAGTGCACTTTAAATATGAGTATTTTAAATTATTGTTTATTTGATTCAATTGATATATGAGCTATATTTAATTGATGTTTTTAAAGTGATTTAAGCCCTGATATGTTGAAGCATTGATATTATGAAGGTTTGAATATACATGTCCCCATTGGATTTAAACATGAGCAATCTAAAGTATGATTTAAATGTGAATTTACTTAGATTGCACATTGTATTGTTTATTTAAGTATGAATATCTATTGCCCATGCTATTCTCTCCTCATTCATGACATATGCATACATGAGTATTGATTTTCATGAAGATTATGAAGTTGGTTAAGACTTAGTTATGTTGATGGATATGATTTTGATGAAAGTATGGTTATAATATGACAAGTGATCACAAAATATCTATGATATGACTCTTTGAGCAACTTTGGGTGTTTAACCCATATGATATATGTGAATGAGTTATTCCTATGCATGAAAGTATGATATGAGATATGATTTTGCCATTTAAGTATACATGAGTATGAAGAATGTTGGCTTTTAAGTCTTAGTATGTATTGAAATGATTTGAAATAACTTATGCCTCTTTTGAAAGCACGTATATGTATATGTATTCTCGTGGGATGATGACGTAGCACCAATCGGACTTATGGAAAGGGGGTTATCTTTAAGTGTCCAATACCCAAGTCCCATAACTATGTGCCAGTATTGGTATACATTTGTGCCCCTTTAACGGATGATTATGATATGCATATGGAAATCTTACGAAATGACCAGGTAGTAAGGAAGGCGACCATCACACTGAAATGACCGGATCGTAAGACATAGTGTAGACTACCTTTGGCAAGTAATCTTCTCTCACCCTATGGGAGGCTTTCATCGGGCAAAGTCATGTAATAGCTCACATAGGTTTGAAATGTCGGTTATGGTCACATCCCTGCTATGTTGAAGTATATTGGTATTTCAAGCATCATGGATTTCATGGCATTTTGATATACTATTCTTCCTTATACTTCTTTTTATATATTTGTCCTTATCATCTAACATTGAATGCAGGTTTAATGAGTTTATATGCATTGCATTCCCTCATATTAGTACATTTAAACATACTAATGTATACTCTTTGCCTACATGATACCATGTATGGACTGAAGACTATCTTCATCCACCTCTTGACAGTTAGCTTGGATTGTGAAAGTTGTTGTGATTAGTCCTATTATCCAAGGATAAGCTATCATCCATCTTCCTATTATATTACTTGCGCTTATGTTTTATTTACTTTAAGGGTGAACCTAGGACATTTCTTGTCCCCGTCCTATTCTATTACTTCGAGGTATTATTGGACAACATGTAAACTCTTGTACGAATTTGTGCTATATCATGTTATTTGCTTATGGAGATTACAATTATGACTATCTATTGAATATTGATGATATGTTTATGATGAGATAGAAAATGTGGAGAGCTTTTAGTCCCTTCTATCCCCATAGCGTGAATCATACTTACTCACCCCTTAATTCTTATGTGCTATGTGCTATATCGATCATGCTAATCCCTATCCCTATGATATTCCCATAGCGTGAATCATACTTTTCCGTCCCTTAGAACTATGTATTTATTTCTTTATTAAACGCTTCCAAATTGATGATGTGTATGTGGATGCTATGAGGCTTGTTTAGAGACTCTTGTGTTCCCATTCCCCATGCCATTCCTAGGCCCTTAGGTCCGGGCGGTGACACTCTAGACTCAACCCCTAGGTTCATCAATGCAATCTTTAATAAATACAAATCTAGGGTTTATACTTAAAAGGAGTTCAAATCATTTGTTCAAGAAACAAGTTCATAAAAGTAGATTATACAATACTAAATAAAATATATATGTATATATTTCAATAAAATTCTCAAGAAAACTTTCATAGAGATTCAATTCATTCATAATCAAACTATCACAAGTCTTAGGGGCACATGGAAGAATAATTTCATGTTTTAGCTTAGGATTACATACCTGGAATGAAGGATAACAATCAATCTATAAGAGTTTTTGCTCTAATCATTTGAAACCTAGTTTGTCTCCCCTTCTTCGCTCAAAGTCTCCTCTTAGTTAGGTCGCAATAATGGCTTAGGAATGGGTTTAGGAACCTTTTTTAGGCCAAAAACGACTTATACTATTGTGGTTTAAGTTTAGGAGGGTGAGAAAAAGTTTGGAATGCCCCTCGAAAAATTGAAAATTTTGAATTTTGATGAAACAAATCGGTGAACCAGCTCCACGCTGCGGACTTGTTCCCTCCAAGTTCATTTTTTCTCAAAAATTTTTTGATCAATTTTCTAATTCCGTAGAAAATAATGAGACCAAAATTAAGTGCAAGTTCGCGACAAGTCCACAATGCAGACCTGTCGCATACTTTTCTGGAATTGCTTCTTTGCCTCAAAAAATTATTTTTTGATCCGATTACTCCAAAATTTAACCAAGACCATTTTTTCACATAATTATTCGTGTTGAATGCGATACTGACCTTAGATTTCTGAAAAGCTATTTTTGAATTTTTGGATATGATTTTGAAGTAAAAACAACTGTTTGGTATTTTTCAATTTTCGTAATTCATCTTCAAATTAACTTAAAAAAAATTCAAAACTTTATGGACAACATAATTTCCAAAATTATAATCCAACAATTAAAAAAATCAATTATTTTTACTTGTCCAATATTGATTTGACATTTTTTTAAAAAAGCAACAAATAAAATAATAATTTTACCATTTCTTTGAATATAATAAAATTAATATTTTATAAAATAACTATATTTAGTAATAAGGATAAAATATGAACTAAGTAATTAATAATCTTTTAGTTTTCTGAATTAAATAAATAAAAACGAGTATTTATTTTTAATAGAAGAATGAACAAATAAAACAAATTGAAGAATGTGTAACAAAAAAAGTACCATGGCCAAACGCTAGAAATTGTGAAAAACGATTAATTAGAAATATGAGGGGAAAAAATAAACCATCACAACACCACTTTAGAAGAATAATTAAATAGCAGAAATTGCAAAAGATTTTGCACCTCTAAATTTGGGCTTACGTGAAATTCTTTTTTTTTTTTTTTTAAAGGTTTCCATCAATTATAATAGACAAAGTTTTGTTAAAATAATTGACAGACATTAATGTCTTTGGTATCGATGATTTTCTAAGAAATATTTTTTTAAAATATAAGTGAATTTCCTTGGGAGGGGGAAGAGAAACTTAGTAGCTCAGTTGGTTGGCTAATTTCACCTTATTGGTGAGGTTCGATTTCCATATTGTAATCCTTCCCCATTTTCTCTTTAAAAAAAGATGTGAACAAAATTGAATTAAACTGCAAATGGGGTCAATTAAAAAAAATTGGCTAGTGCTTTGATTTAATTTGGTCTTAAAAAATATATTTGACTATACTTGAGTTGATTTGGTTTAATTTAAAATAGAAAATCAACACGAGATCAAACTAATCCAATATTATATATATAATTTTTAAAATTTATTTTACACATGAAAGTATTTGCTTTGATATAATTTATAAATATTTTTTATATTTTTTTATTATTTTTATCTTTTAACATATTATTTCAAGTTCGCGACTTAAAATTTTGAATGGTCGAATAAAGGTTAATAGTCCATAGATGTCAGTACTCCTAATAAACCTCAAATCAAAATCAAATCTATTAAAGGGCAGCCTAGTGCAAAAAGCTCTCGCTATGCGACTAGTATGAGGAAGGGGCCGACCACAAAATCAAATTTATTGCTAACAAAAAAAAAAATTCAATCATAAGAATGATAATAATGTTGAAAATTTATTTATTTATTTTTGTTTTACATTGGTTTAGACAATTAAAATACATAATCTAATTTTAATTTTTTTCTAATGTTTAGTAATGTGATTAACACTCCACCCTGTCCATTCGATTTTGTGTGATATTTTTCCCTTTTTAGTTTGTACTAAAAAGAATTTCACCTTACTAGAACTAGAAGTAATTTAATTTTAACAGTTCGCTTTTACTTTAATGAAATTTTTAAACCACACAAATGTCTATTAATGATTTTAGATCACAAGTTTGAAATTTTTTTTCTTTTTCCTTAAACATCATGCTTATTCAAATAATGTCACAAAACATGAGACAGAAGGAATGCTTATTTTTAAACTATGCTCGTTTTTATTATAACTTATTAATTCATAATTGGTCTTCTACAACTTCATTATTATTTTTTGTTGAAATTTTATTATCATCTCTCATAGTCATATTTTATTTCATTCTTTTAAGATCAAATACATTAAATAATTATATTTAAGTAGGACTCGAAAAATATTTGAAGCATAAATTAGTTATATACTTGGGCATAATACCCAAATATGCCCCCCAACTTGGCACCAGATTGCAAGTTGGAACTTAAACTTTTAACTTGCACAAATATGACCCTCAACTTGGCAATTCATGAACAAGCAGGCACAGGTTGCTAACTGGGCTAGGCGCGTGATTTACACGAAAATAAGACGCGTGGGTGGGGGTTTTCTGAACGTTGCAACGGTAAAAATAGGATAATTTGACCCTTTTACCCCTATTACATTTCTATATATACACACTATTTATTTTCAAATAAAAATACACTTTTTTCTTCTTCTTTTTATTTAAAACACACAAGCATTTGCTTTTTCATTTTTTTTTACACTTTTTTTGATAAATAATGAATTCAAATATTTTTTGTCATTGTGAAAAAAGAGCAATAATGAAGATTTCTTGATCCGCACATAATCCAGGTCGTTGGTTTCTTGGTTGTGAAGATGGTCGAGTATGATGTAATAATTTTTTGGTTTAAATTTTAATATTAAAGATTCAATTTTTATGGTTATTTTGTTGTTTGTAAACAGGTTGGATGTAAATTTTTTAGGTGGTGCGAAATGAATTATACTGAACATGCTAGAATTGCGATTTCAGGATTACAGAAAAGACTAAAGATGCATGATGAAGAAAACAAAAAGATAAGAAGGAACTATCGAGTTTTGTTGATCATTGTGATACTATTTGGATTTATAGAGAGTCCTTTATGTGGTAATTGTAAGTATATTAATTTTCTGAATTATTTTGCTTTCCAAAATTATTTTGATTGTTATGTAGTTGTTTTTGAGGGATGACTACTTTTATCTCGCGTGGAATAATGCAAATTAAGTTAACAAATGTTTAGCTTTATTTTTGAATATGTTTGTCACACTTTAATAAGCATATATATCACAAAACAGTTTGCACATATGCTATACATGGATCATCACCACTTCAAAAAGTATCAACTTAACATAGTTTAAGTACCAGAATGGCATCAAAGCTATTTATCAAGCAACTAAAAATACATAAGTTGTGCAACTAACTAAAAATACATAACTTGTTTATCAACATCATTGTTTTTGTCCTATTTTTCACCACAAAAATACATAATTAACACTGTTAGAATGTTATGGAACCCACTTTGATTTGATTTGAATTTTTTTTCGCTGTAACATTAGTTGAAGTTGGTTTCCAGTCATAGCATCCTTTCCTTTCCATTTCAAGCCAGGTGGTTCGAATCCAAGGTCAACATTTGTTTGTGATGCATCCTTTAATGACCCACTTGAGATCACTCTTTCACTTATTCTTCCAGGCTACATTATAAATTTATATATTTTAACAAGATAGATAAATAAAGATATAAAAGAATCATGAAAGAATATACTTACATTAATCACTTGTCTTCTGGATTGTGTATCTATGTATACACCAAATCCCATAGTTGCTGAATTTTTTGTTCCTGCTAAATTTGTAGCACCAGTTGGTTGTTTCCTCTTAGTTCTTGTAACTTTTGAAGTTTTCAAATACAAAGAAGTTGAATGTTGAGTGTTTGATTGTTGTGCAGTTGAATATAGACTGGTTGATTGGTGTGTAGTGGATTGTGAAGACTGTCCTGAGGGCTGTGAAGGCTGTCCTGCGGACTATGAAGGCTATCATGTGAGTTGTGAAGGGTGTAGAGTGGACTGAAAGGTTGTAGAGTGGCATGTTAATTAAGGAAAAAATTATATTAAATAAACATCATAAAATGAGATAGAAATATTGTTTCTTACCATTTTACAACCTCTTTTGTTATGTCCAACTTGATGGCATTTGGAACATGTCATTTTGACCCCATTCTTTGATATTTTCCCCCATTTTTTTTCTTAGTTCATCTTTATCTTTTCTTCTACATCTGGCTGGTCTTCCGGGCAGTGACTTCAGTTCAGGGGGCCCAATTGGTGGGTTATTGGTTTCAAGCCACATAACCATATTGGTTATAGGTTGTAAGAAGTACTTATAAGCTTTCAGGAATGTATCTTTTTTGTACCAATGGGCCACATAATCTTCTGGTTCTTTACCCATGTGATACAAAGCACAAATTACATGTTGACAAAGAATACCCCTCAACTGCCACAACATACAGGTACAAGTCTGTCTAACCATGTCAACTTAACACGTCTATATTGTCCTTCTTGTATCTCAAATCCTATGTCATGATTCCAATTCACCCTTAGCTTTCTACCAATTTCTTTATTTTCCTCCAAAACATGCCTTGCCATAGGTGAAATATCACTAGTCCAAGTACTTGCAAATTTAATCATATCCCCATGCCTATCCATCATTTTATGTCTAATATCTTCAAGCATACAAATCATAAATCTGTGCCTAGGACCAACAATCCATGAATTAAATGTTTCACACATATTGTTTTCCACTACATCACACTTAGATGTTTCACTAGAATAAGCTCTACACCAAAATTCTTCGCTATAGACAAGCAGAAACTCACATATTCTATCACCAAGCTTTTCCAAATATATAAACTCATCTTTCAGTTTTACCTCAAAACTAGCTTTGGCACACCTCCAAAATATTTTTCTCCTCTCTTCACCTCTTCATTTCTCTTACCAGTTTGTCCAAATGTGTTTTGAACACATTCTTCTTTCAGCAAAAGAAAGTAACTTAGCAACAGCTGACTCAAGTCCCTATAAGAAAGAAAGAAAAGTCAGTCTTGCACTCAGTCTGAATCTGAACAACAAAATGAACCAAACATTAACAACCAATCTGAATTGCACTCATTGTTACTGCAATTCCAAACTAAAAACTTAAAACAACATAAAACTAAAGATGATTAAAATACAGATTCTAAAATCCCTCTCCAAAAGTATAGAGACTAAAACCCCTCTACAAAAGTGCAGAGACTAAAATCTAGAAAGGTAAACATTCCTAAATACAGCAGTTTAACACTAGTGCAGCAGTAACTAGTACTCTCTATAAACTATAAAAGGCAGCAATAACTATTTATAATGTAGCAAACCATTTAAAATGCAGTAAAACACTGAAAATACAGTAACTAGTACTCTCTATTAAAATGCAGCAGTAATCATTTCTTTTACAGTAACTATGAAACTGAAATTTAGTGCCAGAAACTGAAATGAAGTGCAACAGTACTCTCTATTAACTATGGAACTGAATTTTAGTGTAGCAGTACCAAATATGAAACTCATTTACAGTTTTCCTATTAACTACTACTCTCTATTATCTATTAACTATTACTCTCTAGGAACTAGTACTACAGGTGAATTTGAATAAGCATAACATATAACCAAGAATAAGCATAACATATATCCAAACTAGGCACAACCATAAATAACTTCAGCAGCTCTATATTACACTCACACAATTCAAATAGAAGAGATTCACCTATATATATCATATTACTAGGCACAATCATAAATAACTACATAGTATTTTTTAAAAAGTATCCAGAGAACTACATTTTTTGTCAATTCAACCATTTCTTTCAAAATAGTTAGAACTCAGGCATATTTATTCCATATTCAACTATTTCCAAGGAAATAAAAAGGAGAATATGTGAAACCAGTTTCTAACAAGGCACACCATACACAGTTATCTTTACACATGAATTGTCAATGATTATAGCAAAGTCAATAGTCAAATTTACATAGAAACTGAAGTTTACTCAAAGAATGATTCTGTTTTTTAGAACACTGTGCATGAATGATTTTATTTTTTAGAAGAGTAAGGGGTATCATCTAATTCAAAATAAATATCAACTCTGCAAATAACAATCCAGAAAAAGAACAATAGATACACATAAAGAATAGCACAAAGGGAGAATCAAGAACCATGCTTCAAAGCACAACTACAGACTTTGTGCCTCAAATATTCAGTACTGCATATATAAAATTACCTTTTATGGCCCAAAAAAATAAGAGTTCAAAAATATACATCAAGCTTGTACATATAGGAAATCAGAATATTTAATTTACAGAAGACAAACTGACACTGAGATGAGATGAAATAACTACCTTTTTGCATATCAGACATGATGGTTATGTCATATCCATCACCAAGATGCAAATTTTCAATCAGATATCTTAAAAATCAACTCCAAAAGTGTTTAGTTTTTTTATCCACCACTGCCCAAGCTATTGGATACATTTGTTGGTTTTCATTTCTTCCAACAGCCACTAATAGCTCTCCTTTGCAAACACCCTTCAAAAAATCAACCATCTAGGTATATAATCTTCCTATGGCCTTCCAACCATCCATTCTTCAATGCAGCAAAGCACACATAGAAGTATTTAAACAAGTGTTTGCCAGGAACTGTTTCATTGTCAGTTCTCACCCAACAAGAAGTTCTCGGATTTGAACTTTTAATCATATCAACATAGTCCAATAGTCTTGAAAACTCAAGCTTCCAATCACCCATGAACTTTGAGATTATATTCTATTTTGCCATATAACATATTAATCTTCCCACCTTTAATCCCCATTCTTTTTTTATTGTTTCTTGAAGCTTATGAACCTTAATATCAGGTTGAGATATTATTCTATCCCTAACTTCATTTCCACATACTTTATTGTGCACAATTTGTTCATGTTCTTTGTAAAACACATATGAACAGGATAGTACTTTTCACATAAAAATCCCCTATATCTTTATCCAAACTAGCAAACACTTCCCATTTACAGTTTCTTTGACATCTCACCCTAACTCTATGAGGTTCATTGGGTTTAATCTTTAATTGAACTTTATTTTGCACAGCATAATCAGCAACAACCCTTCTAAACTGAATTGCA
>JAABOM020041790.1:0-54208 GCA_011800125.2 Solanum clarkiae
ACTATGAGAATTCACCACTAATCATTTCTAATATCTATAACTACAATCTCTAGATCGGGGGGGGGGGGAGGGGTTGTGATTCAAAAGGAAAGAAAAAATAAACACTAATCAAAAAGCGAGAAAACACTCATATTTGGGAACAACTTGGGAATTGTGTTCCCCATGGTTGTTTGACTCAAATTCCCTAGATAACATAACTACAATTAATGAATTGCATGTAGGATGGTAACTTAGGTTCTTCCAGCCCTCTTGTTAAGGTGAAGGTCGAATTTCACCATAGTATTTGGTCGGCTACCATGGCGTGTCGTTACCTATTCTCCCAGTCAACCTCCCCTTGGTCACGTTTGGTCTATTAGATGAGAATACATCAATCGAATCCTGTCATCTGCTTTCCTTTTCCTATTCATCACTACCTTGGTCAGAATCATGATAGTAGGCAGGATTTGGTGTTGGCCACCACCAAACAACATTAATAATGAAGGAAAATCGACAATATATGCAAAACCCCAATCATATAAATGAACAATACCTAGGTTATTTCATATAAACTACTCATACCCACAACCCCAAGTTTTGGGTGCTTAGCTACTCATGGCTAAGATAAAACACACAAAAATGCAAGAAAAAGACATAGTTGAATTTTACCAACTCCAATAAAAGTGAAAACACCCCAATTGCAAACCTACAAGCTTGATAAATTCTAAAGTGTATAGCACAAGATTTGCAATTCCCCAAAAATGGGTTTTCAAAGAGAAAATACTAGTCTATGATTGGAACCCTAAAAATATTCTTGAGAGAATATTTTAGAACTCAAGAACAAGACTAAAAAATTCACAAGTGCCAACTCCCTTAAATTAAAACCCTACTTAAACCATTTATAGTGTACAAGTTATAACCCTAAAAATAATGCAGAAAAGACAGCTTGTATCGGGGATGTCTCATAGATATGACTTGTAGGGCGGCCTACGAGTCATAGTCGGTGTCTCGTATCAGGGTCTTAGCATTTTGAACTTTATTGGTAGGTCCTACTGGACTACGACTCATATGCTGCTCTCGTAGGCTTGGTCTTCAGCTTCATGGTCCAACATCTTGGCTCTCTGATTATTGCTATGACCCCACCTATACAAGTCGTCATATGACATGCGAGTCGTCGGTTGGCCTTATAGGAGTGACCCTCACTTGGAAGATTTCAGAACTTTTGGTCTCTATTTCCTACTACGGCACGTCCCACGACTCGTAGCTTGGGCTACGACTCGTAGGATGACTCGTATAGCCTATGCTTTAGAAAAATCTGCAACTTTTCTTCCAAATCATGCCAACCCAACTTTTCTGCAATATCAACACAGGAACACAAAAAACTATAAAAATTTGCTTCAAAAACTCACAAAATCCCTTGTTTTAGGCATCAAATGTGTTGTACTTTGACAGCACATCATAGATCGGGCGTAGATCAGTGTATTATTGTCCTTCACGATGGTTGCACGACATGGACCTATCGCGGACCAGTGTTGGCACTTTATTAAATTTCTATTTCATCCCAAGGACCTTGGGGACATAGCCCCATGAACACTTATGCATAAAAGACACCTATACTTAGCCATTTTTCAACTCCATATTACTCAAGACCCTTTCAAAACCCTCTCTAACACAACCAAATATTTCATCCAAATTCAAGTATCTCAAGCATAGTCCTGGATCTCAAGAACTTTATTCAAGCTTCAAGTTCTCTTCAAATCTACATCAAGGAAATCCCCAATTTTGAGGTATGTGGGTTTCATCCATTGGGTTCTTTCACCTATGGAGCCCAATTCTCCTTTTTATCAAAATCACACGTTTTCAAGATGTATCATCTAAGGTATCTCCTAGTATGGATTTTTATTTACAAATTGTGTTGGGGTTTTATGATAGGTTTATTGATTATGTATTTTCAACTATTCCAGGCTTATACTATGAAATGATTTTGTCTACTGAGACTATGCATCTTTTGAGTTATGAAACCATGAACTATTATGGGATTTTATGATGTATTTCAAGGTATCTTACATGAGGGTTTTACGATGTGTTTGTGGGTTGATTTACAATGAGTATTCTCATATTATTTCACTCTTGAATTTCATGATCTTGAACTAGCATTATACACCCACCAAGTGTCTAATAAATATGAGACAAGGACTCTTGAGTTGCTGATGATCTATTATATGGTTTATAAGTCAAGGGACTTTATGATGGTTAATGTCACGGCCCAAGCCTAGGACCTAGACGTGTCACACGATGAATGGGGAACCACAAGGAACCCCAGACAAGCCTCTTAGCATATCAATCACACATCCTTGGTCGTGGAAGAAAAATAATAACAATAAGAGATATAAATAGGGTAAAAAGGGACTAAGGGAAGTCTTTGATAATAAAAACATTCAAGAGTTGCTCATAGCATAATTATATCAATTATTCCAACAACACCTCTAGCATAGATTGCGTGGGGCCCAATCTTTGAGCGTGAGTCCGAAAAATGTCTTGGCCCTCGCCCTGCTATGCTAGAGGTGTTGTTGGAATAATTGACGTAATTATGCTATGAGCTTGACTCTTGAATGTTTGTATTATCAAAGACTTCCCTTAGTCCCTTTTTACCCTATTTATATCTCCTCTTGTTGTTATTTTGCTTTTGCAACCAAGGATGTGTAATTGATATGCTATGAGGCTTGTTTGGGGTTTCGTTGGGTTCCCCATTTTCTGTTTCACGTCTGAGAACTAGTCTTGGGTCATGACAAACTTGGTCGGAATCCAACACACTGCATTGATTAGAGTCTTGTTCATGGTTTTGAAGTGCACCATAACTATGAGTAAGAGATCTATGATGAACAAATTTGTGTCTGGTTTGTCTGACATGGTTAATGAGGAGTGTCTACCGCCACGTTGGTAAGTGATATGGATTTGTCCTGCCTTATGACTTATGTTGAACAACTAGAGGGGAAAATTAGAAAGGGAAAAAGTGGTGAGGACACGAGGGCTCGTCTTGAAGGTGGATTCCAAAATTCCAAGGGTTGTCAGTCTCCTCAAGGCCACAAGTTCCCAGGACAAGGGTTTTCCAATGATCCTAATATGAGATTTGGTAATGATAATCAAAGATTCCATGGTGGTGGTGGTGCGATCCAAAATCCTAGGTGCCCAAGATGTGAAAGAAATCATAGTGGTCCAGGTTTGAAAAACTCCAATGCTTGCTTTGGTGGTGGTGAAGTGTGTCATAAGGTGATCGATTGTCTTCTTCCACAAAAGAAAGGTAGAGATGGTTGTCCACAAGGCAAAAGTGCAAATGCGGGTCCAAAGGGTAGAAGAGGCCAACAAAGGGTACTCTAAGGCAAAATAGATTCTATGCTCTTCAATGGAGACAAGGGGTAGATGAGGTGGCCGATGTCATCACCAGTATGTTAAAGCTTTTTTATTTTGATGTATATGCATTGATAGACTCAGGTGACACTCTTTCTTTTATTACTCCTTTTTTTGCCAAAAACTTCATGTTAATCCCAAATTTTTGTGTGAACCTTATGATATGTCTACCCCCATAGGTGAGTCTATTGTTGCTAAAAAGTCTGTAGAAATTGTCCAGTATTCATCTAACATAAAATATTGCCTTGTGATTTTGTTGAGTTAGATGTGGTGTATTTTGATTTTATTCTTAGGACGGATTGGTTGCATACATATATGCTTCTATTGATTGTAGAACCTGTAAGGTAAAATTTCGATTCCCTAATGAGCCTGTCCTTGAGTGGGAAAGTTATGATGTGGTGGTCAAGGTTAGATTTATTTCTTGCATTAAAGCCCAAATGTTGATTTCTAAGGAGTGTCTCTATCATCTTGTGAGGGTTAGGGATGTTGACTCCAAAGTCCTTCCTATAGAGTGGGTTGCGGTGGTTAATGAGTTCCTTGATGTCTTTCCCGATGAGCTTCCCGGTGTTTCTCCCAAAAGGGAAATAGACTTTGGTATAAACCTCTTTCCCAACACTCAAACCATTTCTATTCCTCCTTACCGTATGGCCTCGGTGAAGTTGAAGGAGTTGAAGGAGCAATTGAGGTATTTGTTGGAGAAGGGTTTTATAAGGCTTAGTAATCACCTTGGGGTGCACCGTGTTATTTGTGAAAAATAAGGATGGTTCACTTGGAATGTGCATTGATTACCAACAACTTAATAGGGTCACCATAAAGAACAGTACCCTCTACAAAGGATTGATGACCTTTTTGATCAACTTCAAGGGGCTAGTCAATTCTCTAAGATTGATCTTCGGTCTGGGTGTCACCAAGTGAAAGTTAGGGAGTGTGACATTCCCAAGACGACATTCTGGACTAGGTATGGGTACTTTGAGTTTGTGGTTATGTCCTTTAGGTTGATGAATGCACTGGCTATATTTATGGACCTTATGAATAGGATCATTAAAACCTATCTTGACTTGTTTGTGGTAGTTTTTATTGATGATATCTTGATTTATTCCAATAGGAGCATATGGTTCACTTGTCGGTGGTGTTATAAATCTTGAGGGAGGAGAGGATGTATGCTAAATATGAAAAATGTGAGTTTTAATTGAAAGAGGTTGATCTTCTAGGGCATGTATGTCTTGTGATGGCATTAAAGTGGATCCTTAGAAGACGGAGATGATTAGAAATTGGCCTAGACCTTTGAATCCATCGGACATTAGGACTTTGTTAGGTTTGGCGGGTTATTACTGGAGACTTGTAAATGGCTTCTATTCTATTGCTTCTCCCATGACTAAGTTGACATAAAAGAAGGCGAAATTTGTGTGGACTGACACTTGAAAAGAGTTTCCAAACTTTGAAAGATAAGCTTGTCTCTACTCCCTTCTTTAACTCTACCAAAAGGGTTGGAAGGGTTTATTTTATATTATGATTCCTCAAGAATTGGTTTGGTGTGTGTTTTGATGCAAGGTGGTAAGGTGATAGCACATGCCTCTAGACAACTTAAGGTGCATAAGAAGAATTATCCCACCCATAATCTTGAATTGGCGGTTATGGTGTTTGTTTTGAAAATTTGGTATCACTACTTATATGGAGTTCATGATGATGTGTTCACCAACCACAAGAGTATACAATATGTGTTCACCCAAAATGGACTTAACTTGAGACAAAGAAGGTTGTTAGAGGTCCTTAATGATTACACCCCAGCAAAGCTAATGTTGTAGCCAATGCTCCAAGTAGGGTATCTATAGGTAGTCTAGCTCATGTTGATGATAGTGGCAAAAAGGTGGCTAGAGAGGTCCATCGGTTGGCTAGATTGGGGGTTAGGTTGAATGAAGTTGACAATGGTGGTGTAGTAGTTGTTGATGGTTCTAAATCTTCCTTGATTAAAGAGATGAAGGCAAAATAAGATGTTGACCCCCCTTGCTAGAAATAAAGGGCTTGGTGAGAGATGGTAAAGTGGAGATTTTCTCCCAAGGGGGAGATGGTGCCCTTAGGTACCAAGGTATATTGTGTGTGCCAAATGTGGATGACTTGAGAGAATTGATCTTGATGTTGGCCCCTAATTCATCCTATTCCATCTACTCCGGTTCTACAAAGATGTATAGAGACCCGAGGGAAGTGTTTTGGTGGGGTGGTATGAAGAGAGACATTGCCAAGTTCATACGCGAATATCACAATTGATAACAAGTGAAGGCTGAACATCAAAGGCCGGGTGGCCTAGCCCAAGATATAGAGATTCCTACTTGGAAATAGAAAGAGATTAACATGGACTTTGTGGTTGGGTTTCCCAAGACTAGGAAGCAATTTGACTCCATTTGGTAGTGGTGGATAGAATGACAAAGTCGGCTCACTTCCTACAGCTAAAACTACTTATGGTGGCGAAGATTGTGCCAAATTTTACATTCATAAGTTAGTTAGATTGCATGGGGTGCTTTGTATATCTTTACGGATCATGGTGGTCAATTCACTTCTTACTTTTGGAGGTCTTTCCAAAGAGGTCTTGGTACCAAAGTTAAGCTTAGCACGACTTTTCGTCCTCAAACGGATGGCCAAGCCAAAAGGATTATCCAAACTCTTGAGAATATTCTTAGGGCTTGTGTATTGGAGTTTAAGGGTAGTTGGTATGATCACCTTCTGCTTATTGAATTTTCTTACAATAATAGCTACCAAGAATTGGTATGACTCCCTTTGAAGCTTTTTATGGTAGGGGTTACAGATTCCCAGTTGGGTGGTTTGAAGTGGGGGGGAATGGTTTGTTAGGTCCAAATTTGGTCATGGAGGCTCTGGAGAAGGTGAGTTTTATAAGGGAGAGGTTGAAGATAGCCAAAGTAGGAAAAAGTCATATTCCAATGTGAGGCAAAAAGATCTTGAATTTAAGGTTGGTGATTGGGTTTACTTGAAAGTCTCACCCATGAAGGGTGTAGTCCAATTTGGCAAGAAAAGTAAATTGAGCCCAAGGTTTGTGGGTCCTTATAGGGTGTTGAGGAATATTGGTGAGGTGGCCAATGAGGTGGCATTTCCCATTGATATGAATGTGGTTCATCCGTTCTTCCATGTGTCCATATTGAGAAAGTGTGTGGGTGACCCTAGTGTTATAGTACCCTTGGATGTTGTGGGTGTTGTAGAAGATAATTGGACTTATGAGGAGGCCTTGGTGGAGATTTTGGATAGACAAGTGAAGAGGTTGAGAAAGAAGGATGTAGCTTCCATCAAGGTCCTTTGGAGCAACTAACAGGTTGAAAGTGCCACAAAGGAAGCTGCGGCGAACATGCAAAAGCGTTACCCATATCTCTTCCATTCTACTCAAGCCGAAGGTATTAATTTAAGTCCCCTATATGATTTCAAGTCTTAAGTTTCAGCCCTTATGTCATTTTCATGCACTCATGTTAATGTTGACAAGTTTATGGTGATTTTGACATTCATGTTGAAGTGTTTGAAATTTTATTTAAAAGCATTTATTGATTCATATGTCGGGCTGAAATCCTCATGATTACTTCTCTTATGTACATTTCTTCGACATTCGGGGACAAATGCTCCCAAAGGGGAGATATTGAAATGCCCCAAAAAAGGCCCCAAAAATGTGCTTTGGGAATGCCCATAATCGTAAGTTTCATATATCTCAAAAGTCGTGCATGATATTGAAAATTCGACTTCCTATTCTAGATTAAGGGGGATAAATTGATAGGGTAATTTTTATAACCCCAATTTTAGAGGACTCCTAGCGAAAAGTCATTTTTGCAAAATTTTCATATCTTGTGTGCATTCGCGACCAGACCATGACATGGACTGGGCGTAGATCAGCATATTTTTGTCCTTCGCAATGGCTCCGCGACTCGAACCTGTCGCGAAGCCATGTTAGCACTTACTTCATTTTTCATTTCGGCCCAAGGGACTTGGGGACATAGCCCAATGCCTACCTATGAGTAAAAACAGCTATATTTAGTAATTTTTCATTTCTATATCACTCAAGACCCCCTCAAAACTCTCTCTAACACTTAACCAAATATTTCATCTAAATTCAAGTGTCTCAAGCATAATCCAAGATCTCAAACTTCACTCAACATTCAAGTTCTCTTCAAATGTACATCAACGAAATCCCCAAATTTGAGTTTTGTGGGTTACATCCATTGGATCCTTTCACCCATGGAGCTCAATTATCATTTTTATGAAAATCACATGTTTTAAAGTTGTATCATCTATGGGTATCTCTTAGTATGGATTTTAATTATAAATTTATATTGGGGTTTTATGAAAGATTGATTGATTATGCATGTTTAACTATTCTAATCTTATACTATGAAATGATTTTGTCTATTGAGACTATGCATGTTTTCTTAGCTATGAAACTATGATCTATTATGGGATTTGATGATGGATTTCAAGGTATCTTACATGAGGGATTTACTACGCTTTGGTGGGTTGATTTGCAATGAGCTTTCTAATATTATTTCACTCTTAAATTGCACGATTTTTAAGTAGCATTACACAGCATCCAAGTGTCTGATAAAATGTCTTGACAAGGATTCTTGAGTTATTGATGATCTATTACATGGTTTACAAGTCAAGGGACTTTATAATGGTTAAGTGATTGTATGTATGTATTGAATTCAAGAAAAGTATCTATAGTGTTGTAAGTAGATCACACCTTGTTGGGGGGTGACATGCACAATCACCTTGTTGAGGGGGTGACATGCCTTGACCAATTCGTCGTGGGGTGATATGCACATACTACCATATTGAGGGGTATGTATCTTAAGCATCTCGTCGGGAGTTGACATTCCCGTACTACCATGTTGAGGTGTATTTACCTTGACCAGCTTGTCGGGGGGTGATATGCCCGTACTACCACATTGACGGGTAGGTACCTCAATCACCTTTCAAAGGGGTGACCTGCCTTAGATTCCACATATGTATGGTCTCCTACCACATATGTATTATGATTTGTACAAGTTGCATGATTTACAGGCATGTTTACTTAGAGGATTGATCATGCATATCATATTGATATTATACTTATCTATTAACTATGATTATGCATTTTGACTATATTGGCTTATGTCTTATTGCATTACATCCTACATACTTAGTTAAAAATGTACAAATGCATACTTCATGCCTATATGATGTTACCATGTAGGGACCGGAGCACCTCTTGATCATCCTCCACGTGGTTAGCTTTGGCATTTTGGAAGATAAGCTTTCGTGAGTCCTTAAGTCTGGGGAGACTAGCTATGCTACTCTTTCTTTTGTTATCTCTTTATATTGAACATTTGATACTGTGAGGGTGAGCCTGGAAATTATCTTGGCTACCGCCCAGTCTATGCTAGAGGTGTTGTTGGAACAATTGATGTAATTATGATATGAGCTTGACTGTTGAATTTTAGACTTCCCTTAGTCCCTTTTTCCCCTATTTAAATCTCTTCTTGTTGTTATTTTGCTTCGGCGATCATAGATGTGTGATTGATTTGCTAAGAGGCTTGTTTGGGATTTCTTCAGGTTCGCCGTTCGCCATGTCACTTCCTGGCCCTAGGCTTGGTTCATGACTAAAATAAATGTATGAGGAAGCTCAAATGTATCTATAAGAAGTAGACCCATCCTGTCACCCCATAACATCAACTGAACCAAACATTCTAGGGCAAGAACACACCATCTGATGAAAGTGGACACATATCACAACTGGCACCGAAACTGAAGCACAGTACTGTGCATGCGTGCAAGGCCCTACTATCTATGATATACGCCACCTTGGCCCCCATGACCCTGGAAGGTACACCTACGCATATCATAGCAAACAAATAACCATTGAAACCCCACAGAACCATCATAGAGCCTTACTCTACATGTCATCTAAACAAAAGGTCAGTTGTACATGGGTGTAAGGAGCTAGTTTTTAAGTTTGAACGTCCATTGAGCCCCCATAAGCCCAGAGGGTACACCTTCACATAATCAGAGTGTGAATTAATTGTGTGTGTTAGGTTGACTACTGTGTTGTAAAGCAGGAATTTAGTAACGAATAAGCCTGGGTGGATGTTGTTATAGTTTCTGCTAAAAATTAATTGTTAAATGTTATAGAATGGGGGTTGAATGGTAACAACTACTGAGGACCATGGCTGAGAAGTGAGATACAAATATCTGGGTACAAAGGGAAGTATAGAGAGCCTTTTGAGTGGGTGGCCTATTGGCTAGTTACTGCATTGGTGAGTTGTTGGTGGAAATGCCGGGTGAATTACACAACAAGGGAAGGGGGTTTTGGCCCTTTATATGAATGAGAGCATATTAGCTATTGTCTGCAGTTATTATATTAGCCTGTGGGACATTTGTGGTTGATTATAGGAATCGCTTGTATAACGAAGCCTGGAATGGAGTAAAAGTTGTATATGTAGACCACGAGTACAATCATGAACAATCATGATTATCTGAACATCTGTTGATGTAATAAGGACATGTATGTCTAGTTGATTGATCCTCGCAACTTGTCAGTTGACTAAACGGAGGGGATAAATAGTGGATTCTTGAGACTTCCTTGTGGAATTGTCACACCGGCTCGTTGTTATATACAGGCGGGTGGTGGAATTTCTTGATAGTGAGGGCGTTTTTGAATTATTATAGAATACGAAATATGCTAATGAACTTATATACTCATGGTGTAAATTGGAGCCTATAGGTATGCTTGTAATCCTACTTTTGCGAACTAAAGTCTTATTAGTGGGGGATGTTGTAGTGACCATTAGGGCCATAGCTATGCTTTTGCTATTATTATGTTGATTTGAGCATGTGCATAATGATCTTAGGACTGTTAGGGTGATTATTGGTTGGGTTATCTGAGAGTTTGGTGAATTTTTGAGTTAACCAGGAAGTTATATCTATAAAATGAGTTTTCAGGTAAAGTGTTATTAAACAACCTCGAAATGGAATTTTGGCAATTCCATTAGCTATGAGATGGTTGAATTAGGCTAGGAGCATATCCGGAGCAATTATATCATAGATTGCAAATTTGGCCACCGAAACTAATGAAAAGTTGACCTAGTCAATGCTCTCGCGAACATTGGCCTGGATGAGAATCTTGATAGAGCAATTAGCTCCGGAACGATAGTTTTGGTCTGGGGCTACCCTTCATTTGATGACAGGGATGTCCGGATGTGATTTGACCCTCGTGGGCTTTTTGTTAAAAGTTGCAGATAAATAAGTGGGACCCTCACTTTACCGTAGGATGATTCTTTTAAAATTCCGACCAAACCATTGGATCCAAAATATCTAAATTATAAGGTTATATAGTTCAATTGTGAAATTCGGAGTCCGAACGAGCCTGTAACAATGAAAAAGAGATTGAAGCATTAATAGAAAGAGAGGGGGGCACGTGGCTTATTCAGCTATTTCCATATGATATGATTTATATAAGTATGGTTGTAGGGAAGTTACTGGATAAATATATATATTCTATCAACTTCGCACCATGATTTCAAACTCATTTTTCCTCCGAGTTGAGTGACCCAAAATTCTATGTGACTTGGACTTTTGCAAGGAATATCATGGTGATGTCAAATTTGGCATTTGACATGTATTTTGAGGTAATTCTCTAGATTTTTATTGATGAAATATCGAAAATGAGTGAAAACTTTATACTGTGATATCTCAATCATTTCACAACGGAACTAAGTAAAATTTTTCTAAGTTGTTTTATTTTCCAAGAAAAATGTTGTGGTATGCTTAGATTTTATTAATTTGGCTGTATTTTTGTAGAATTTGACCTAGAAGTTATGAAAGAAATGTTTTCGCTAAGAAATGCAACTTCGTTTTTGAGTCGTTTCTCTACATTCTGAGATTTGGTTTGGGCCCAATTTCTGCTTATGGACTTGAGGTGATATGGGGATCATTTTATGGTGGTTGGTTTGGCATTTAGAGTGTGGGCACTATTTTCTTTTTTTTAATCGTAATTGATATAATTTCACTTATTTCCTGTGATTTTATAGTAAAATCAGTCATAATGATCTTGTGACTTATGTTTTAAAAGTTGAGCAGCATCAAGAAGTGATTCAGTGGGAACAGCTTGGTTGGATTGAAATAAAGCAAGACACTTCAGATGTCAGGTATGCTAGGCTTTCTCTACACCTTAGACTAAACTGAAATGGTTGCATATTTGAGTGTAAATTTGTGGATGTATATTGCGAATGGGTTGAGCTGTAGACTTTATATTGCATATCATTATGAATCCACATATGTTATAGATGATGATTTGGGATTTTGGTATTTGTATTGGGGGTTGTATTGACTGTAGCTATCATACTGTATGAGTTTTTACATTGTTTGGCTACAAGAGGGTCCAAAAAGAGGCTGGTTGGGTTGTGAATATGTGACAGGTATATACTCTGAGTTTGACTCTTGCCTATATTTGTATGGTCTAAGGCTACAAAAATATACTTGTTATTAAAGCTGACTTGTGATTCATGCTACCCTGTGCACCGACTCTAATATCTATATATGTTTGGTATGATATGCATGATGCGACTGCGGTGGTCTATTTCTATTATGAGTACTTGTGGTAGAATTTCCCATTTAAGCGTGATTTTGTGCTTTCCTGTGACTTATATCTGATCCTGTATATAGTTGTATTTGTTAATTACTTGTTCCATTGGTTAGTGACATGACAGACACAACATATTCTGGAGACGGGTATAGTACACTCCCGTGGGAGCCTTGCATTCTATTGCTATTGACCCACTTGGGGGGGGGGTTAGTGAAACACCCCTCATGTACTTCAGAATGCCTAATAATTGTAATTTCTATATAACTCAAAATTAGTGCATGATTTCGAAAATTGGACTTCATATTCTTGATTAGGGGAAAATTGAGTGGGAAATGGGTATAACCCAGATTTTAGAAGACCCGTAGCGATAAATAATTATCACTAATTTTACGATTTTCCAGCGTGTGGAGCAGTGTACTTTTCCAAACGTGATTGGTCCGCATCGCGCTAGGGGCACAGACCAATGTAACATTTTCCTTGGTTTCTTATTTCACCCAAGGGCATTAAGGTCATAGCCCCATGCCCACTTAAATGTGAAATCTCCCATGCTTAGCCATTTTTCAACTCTATAGCTCAGAAAACCCTCTCTAAAACCTCTCTAAGACTCTGTCAATTCTCTCAATCAAATCTAAGGATTTCAAGCTTAATTTCAGAACTCAAGGACTCATTTCAAGCTCTAAGTCTACTTCAAGTTCATTTCAAGGAATTCAAGGTTTAAGGTATGTGGGTCTTCATCCATGGATCCTTTCACCCATGGAGCCCACCCTTCTCTTTTATGAAAATTGCACGTTTTCAAGTTGCCTTACCTATGGGTATCTTTTATTATGAATTATGAACATAAATCATGTTGGGATTTTATCAAGTATTGATTGATTATGCATGAATGTCTATTTCAAGCTTATCCCATGAATTGATTTTGTCTATTGAGACAATGCATGTTTTGACCTATGAAACTATGAACTATTATGAGCTTTTGTGATGGATTTCAAGGTACCCTACATGAGGCGTTTACTAACATGTTAGTGGGTTGATTTGCATTGAGTTCAGTCATCTTATTTTACTCTTGAATTGTATGATTTTGAACAAGTATCATGAACCCACCATGTATTTGATAAATTTACATGATAAGAATTCTCAAGTTATTGATGATCTATTACATGATTTACTAGTCAAGTGACTTCATGATGATTAAGGGCTTTCAAGCATGTATTGAATTCATGAAAAGTATCTATGATTTTACAAGTATCAAGTTAAGCTCTATAACAAGATTTTTACCTCTTGTGAGCCATTCATGTTAAAGCAAGGGTTCATGTATGATTATGATCTACTCTCATTGTCACGACCAAAGCCTAGGGCCTAGTCGTGACTGACGAATAGGGAACCCGGAGGAACCCCAAACAAGTCTCATAGTATATCATTACACATCATTGGTCACAGGAACAAATAGATTGACAATAAGAGATAAATGTAAACAAGGAAAAATTTGGGAATAAGGATAAACTTCCATATCATAACATCAAGAGTCAATAGCATCAAGCTCATAGCATATATACATAACATGTCCAACAACACCTTCACTACATAGATAAGAGCGAGGGCAAAGATAGAGCAACCAGGCTCACCCTCATAGTCAATACATAAGTAAAGAGAGAAAGTCTTAATACATAGCAATAGATCATAAGTAATGTCCCCGAAATGGAGGACTCACCAACAAGCTGGATAGAAGTCGTACTAGCGATGTGGAGGAGGATGATCAAGTGATGCATTAGTATGTTTGAATGTACTAAGTATGTAGGATGCAATGTAACAAGAGATAAGTTCATAAACCAAATGCTTAAACATAGGCAATGATTAGCATATAACAATATGACATGTATGAATGATGCTTGAAGTAAAATCATGGTTATATAGATCATAACACGAGTGTAAGGAGTGACCATTATAGTGAAAGCGAAGGCCTACCACCCCCTTGGATAGGCACATGAGGTACGAACCCCTTTATGAGGTTGATGGAATACAAACCCCCCACCGAGATTGACAGAGTACAAAACCTATCAAGGTTGATGGCTACCAACCCCCAACAAGGTTACCTGGGCCTACCACCCCCCGAGCTGGGCGACCAAGGTACCAACCCCTCGATAGGTTACCCGGGCCTACAATCCTCTGATTTAGGCTTGGTCATCCCCAACACTATATAGAGATAATATCATATATATGCACCCCTTTCATCATCATACACATACATTCCTTTTCATCATCATTCCATCATCAATTCATCATGATTTCATCATCATATAATCATTCAACTCACAAGACATGCATAGGACCTTCAATTCCTCAAGAATCCATAACCGGACATTTTATCAAACACTTAGAGGGTGTGTAATACTTGTATAAAAACATGTAATTCAAGAGTTAAATCATTCTAGAAAAATCAGTGAAAAGCCATCAATAGATACTTTGTAACACCCTCAAATAATATACATCAAGAAACTTCATCAATCCCCACCACAGACCTTAGATTCATGGCCCCAAACAGTCATAATTTCATAAATCCCAACATAATGTGCAGTGATTTTCATAATAAATAAGACCCATGAGTAAATCAACTTTAAATCATGAAATATTTAGGAAAAGGAAGCTTGGGCATCATTGGTGAAAGGAACCCATGAAAGAAACCCACATATCTTAACTTTGGAGATGAACTTGATGAAGATTGGGATGGAGACTTGAAGCTTGAGAAGAAATCCTTAGATCTAGAGAGGGTCTTCAAATTTGAGTTTAGGAGTAAAATATTTGGCCAAGTGTTTGAATGAGTATTAGAGAATATTTAGAATGATACGAGGGTGAAAATGGTGAAGTATGGGTATTTTTACGTTTGGGGATACTTAGGCACAATACTTCAAAGTCTTGGACCGCAAGAAAATAATTGGACATAAAAGTATGCATGTCTGTGTTGTGGACAGGATGTGAAAATGAATTCCTTCATCTGCACGCCCTTGGCGTGTCGCTCGAAAAGCTCTCTGAAAATCGTCACTTGGAAAATCGAAATTGCTAATCGTTTGCTCTAATATCGAGGTTAAATCCTTTTCCCCCTAATTTGGATCCACTAAACAAGAATATAAAGTCAGATTTTTGATATCATCCACAGATTTTGAGATATATGAAAATTACAATTTTGGGCACTTCCGAGGCACATTTTTGGGCACTTTTGGGGTCATTTCAACATCTCCCCCTTAGGAATATTCGCCCCCAAATGTCAAAGAAATATATATGAGATACACAAACATGTCAATTTAATCCCAGAAAGAGATGCAACAATGCTCTTAAACATCATTTTAAAAACTTCATCATAAGCGTAAAATCATCATGAATAAGTCAATATAAGCATGTACATATGCAATGACATGGGGACTGAACTTAGTACTTGAGATCATATAAAGGACTTAGATCAATACATTAGGCTTGAATGGAGTGGAAAAGGAAAGGATACCACTTTTGCATTTCCGCTTCGGCCTCCCAAGTAGTACTCTCAACCTGTTGATTCCACCAAAGGACCTTAACGAAAGCCATCTCATTTCTCATCCTATCCAAAATCTGAACTAGAATCTCTTCATATGTCAAATTATCCTCAACAACACCCAAAACATCAAGAGGCACAATGGTATTTGGATCACCCATACATTTCCTCAATATGGACACATGGAACACCAAATGAACCAATTCCATCTCACTAAGCACCCTCAACTCATAAGCTACCTTGACAACCCTCCTCATGACCTCATAAGGACCAACATATTTTAGGCTCAACTTTCCCTTCTTACAAAAATAGACCACACCCTTCATGGATGAAACCTTTGGGTAGACCCGATCACCAACTTTGAATTCAAGCTCTCTTCTTCTCTCATCGGCATAGGATTTTTGACGACTTTGGGTCGTCTTCAACCTTCTCTTATTATCGTAACTTTCTCAAGAACCTTCATAACTAGATTTGGTACCAACAAAGCTATCTCACCAACCTCAAACCATCTGACTGGTGATCTACAACGTCTCCTATAGAGAGCCTCAAAAGGAGCCATACCGATGCTAGAATGATAATTATTGTTGTAGGCAAACTCAGTCAACGGAAGATGATCATCTCAACTACCTTTAAGCTCCAATACACATGCTCTAAGAATATCCTCAAGGGTTTGGATGGTCCTCTTGGCTTGGTCATCCATTTGAGGGTGGAAGACCATAGAAAGCTTAACTCTAGTACCAAGACCCCTTTGGAAGGACCTCCAAAAGTGTGAAGTGAATTGTGCCCCACGATCCGATATGATGGACAAAGGAACCCCATGCAACCTTACCAAGTTATGAATGTACAATCTTGCATAATCTTCTGCTCCAAATGTGGTCTTAACCAGTAGAAAGTGAGCTAATTTTGTCATCCTATTAACCACAATCCAAATGGAATCAAAATCTTTTCTAGTCTTGGGCAACCCAACCAAAAAATCCATTTTATCTCTTCCCACTTCCAAGTAGGAACTTCAATGTCTTGGGTTAGGCCACCCGGCCTTTGATGTTCTCCTTTGACTTGTTGACAAGTGTGACAACCAGAAATTAATTTGGCAATTTTCCTCTTCATGCCTCCCTACCAATACACATCCCTCAAGTCTTTATACATTTTGGTGGAACCAAGGTGGATAGAATAAAAAGAGTTATGGGCCTCATAAAGGATCCTTTCTATCAAACCATCAACACATAGTACAAACAACCTATCTTGGTACCTAAGGGCACCATCTTTCCCTTGGGAGAAACCCTCCACCTTGCCCTCTTTCGCTAAGGAGAAGAACAAGGAGAGATGAAGATCTTGTTTTTCCGTTACCTCATCAACCAAAGAAGACTTAGAACCATCAACAACAACCATACCACTATTACCATCCTCTTACAACCTAACGCACAATCTAGCCAACCGATGCACCTCCCTAGCCATTTTCTTATCACCACCATCAACATGTGCTAGGCTACCCATGGACACCCTACTCAAGGCATCTGCCACCATATTTGCCTTACTCGGATGATAATGCACACTCATATTATAGTCCTTAAGAAGTTATAACCATCTGTTTTGCCTCTAGTTGAGATCCTTTTGAGTGAAGACATATTGGAGGCTCTTATGATCGGTGAACACATAAACATGCACCCCATACAGGTAGTGACGCATAAACTTTAATGCAAACACAACGGCGGCTAACTCAAGATCATGGATAGGGTAGTTCCTTTCATGTACCTTGAGTTGTCTAGAAGCATAAGCTATGACTTTACCATTTTGAATCAACACACAACCCAAACCAACTCGGGAAGCATCAGAATACACCACAAATCCCTCAACCCGTCTGGTAGTGACAATATAGCAGCGGACACAAGCTTTTCTTTCAATGTTTGGAAACTCCTTTCACATTCATTGGACCACACAAACTTGGCCTTCTTTTGAGTCAATTTTATCATAGCAGAAGCAATAGGAGAAAACCCATTCACAAACCTCCGTTAATAGCCCGCTAAACCTAAGAAACTCCCAATGTCCGACGGGGTCAATAGTCTAGGCCAATTTCTAATCACATCGTTCTTCTTTGGATCCACCTTAATACCATCCCTCGACACCATATGTCCTAGGAAGGCAACCTCCCTCAACCAAAATTCACACTTTTCACATTTAGCATAGAATTTCTCACCCCCTCAATCTTTGCATCACAACCTTCTAATGAGCCCTGTGCTCCTCCTCACCACGAGAATAGATCAAAATGTCATCAACGAAGACCACAACAAAGGAATCAAGGTAGGGTTTAAAGACCCTATTCATTAGGTCCATCAAGATGGCCGGTGCATTGGTCAACCCAAAAGACATCACAACATACTCATAATGCCCATATCTAGTCCGAAAGGCCATCTTTGGGAATATCACACTCTCTCACCTTCACTTGATGATACCCGAATCGAAGATCAATCTTAGAAAATGGCTAGCCCCTTGCAATTGGTCAAACGAATCATCAATCGTCAGAAGAGGATACCTATTCTTGATGGTGACCCTATTGAGTTGCCGGTAGTCAATACACATCATAAGGGACCCATCCTTCTTTTTCACAAACAACATCGGAGCACCCTAATGATTGGCTAGGTCTAATAAATCCTTTCTTCAAAAAGTCCCTCAATTGTTCCTTCAACTCCTTCGACTCTGCCAGGTCCATACGGTAAGGGGGAATAAAAATAGCTTGAGTATCTGGGAGGAGGTCTATGACAAAGCCTATTTCCCTTTCGGGAGGCACACGGGGAAGGACATTTGGGAAGACATCAAGAAACTCATTTACAACCGGAACCGACTCTCTGGGAAGGAATTTAGACTCCACATTCCTAACCTTTGCAAGATGGTAAAGATACCCCTTAGAGATCAACGTACGGGCTTTAATGCAAGAGATGAATCAACCTGTGACCACCACATCTTGACTTTCCCACTTAAGGACTGGTTCATTTGGAAATTGGAATTTGACCCTACGATTTCTACAATCAATAGAAGCTTAGTAGGTATGCAACCAATCCATCCCAAAAAGGACATCAGAATCAACCATGTCTAACTCAACAAGATCATAAGGCAACACTTTATGCAAGATCCAAATAGGACAACTTCTATAAATATTTCTAGCAACAATAGATACACCAATAGGAGTAGACACTTCGTATGACTTAAGCAACAACTCGGGGTCAACATGAAACTTTTGGGCAACAAAGGGGGTTACAAAAGAAAGAGATGAACCCAGATCCATCAATGTATACACATCAAAGTCAAAGATTTTCAACATACCGGTAACAACATTGGGGACTTTCATCAACCCCTTGCCTCCCTTGTAAAGTATAGAATTGGTTGTGCCTTGGGGCACCATCTTGTCAGCCACCTTTCCCCAATGGGACCGCATTAGCATCTTGTGGATGAACCTCCTTGACCTTGTTGCGGTTTCGAGGGAAATGTATCACCTTATGTCCCATCTCCCAAAAACCATAACAAGCACAGGTATTCCTCAAATATGGGCCACCATGAGCCTTACCACACTTTTGACACACATCAATAAGAGCCATACCCCTTACACCTTTGGCTCTTGGAAGATCATTTGTAACCCTCTTATCAAATGTATGAGTAGGCCTTTAACCTTGATGGATCAGCCACTACTTTGGAACTTACCCACAAAACGGGCCCTCTTAGCCTATGCCCCCTTCTCATCCTCAATTTCTCCTCTTCCATTTGTTCGGCATAGATCATCAAATGTGACAAGTCCATGTCACTAATCAACATGGTGGATTGGCAGTCTTCACAAACCTAGTCGGAGACACCCATAACATATTTGTTCATTCTCGACATTAGTCGGCAATCAAGTGAGGAGCAAACTTGAAATTAGTGTGAACTTAAGGGCATAATCCCTTACACTCATGGACCCTTGTTTCAAATTCATAAATTCCACCAACTTAGCATCCCTAAGTTCAAGGTGGAGGAACCAATTAAGGAAAGCCACCTTGAACTCCTCCCAAAGTACCACATAGCCAACTTTCTTCTCTTCCTTCCATTGGTTGCACCATATTTGTGCTATCCCTTTGTGTTGGTAGGCGCAAACTCTGTCTTATCCTCTGGCCTCACACCCATGATGGAAAAAATTTTGCAGACCTCATCAATGAACTCTTGGGGGTCCTCACTCACCTTTGACACATGGAATTCTAGGGGATTCATTCTCATGAAGTCTCTTACTCGAGAGGCCGGTGTAGGAGCATGAGGGGCTTGGGCCCCTTGGTTGGCTTGATTAGCAAACACTTGTTCAAGCAAGGTGAGAGCATCCCTAAGCTCTCCACTGGCCGGTTGCTCCTCGGGCGTGCAGGCTCATCTTCCCCTCATATTAGGCATAATCTAGCACAACAAACAATAATAGGGGGAAAACTTACTTCAACTTTATAGCACGACTTAGAACATGAAGAAGAGAAACTTTTCCAAAAATGACCCATAGCCTCCTACTCATAGTTGTGGTGCACAACACAACTATGAATAAGACTCTAATCAACGCAGTATGTTAGACTTCGAGGATCTAACAACCTAGTGCTCTGATACCACCTTTGTCACGAGCCAAGCATAGGGCCTAGTCATGACTGGCAAATGGGGAACCCGGAGGAATCCCAAACAAGTCTCATAGAATATCATTACACATCCTTGGTAGCGGAAGCAAATAGATTGACAATAAGAGATAAATGTAAATAACGGAAAATTTGGGACTAAGGATAAACTTCCATATCATAAAATCAAGAGTCAATAGCATCAAGCTTATAGCGTAGATACATAACATGTCCAACAATACCTCAACTACATAGATAAAAGCGGGGGTCATGACAAAGTAATCAGGCTCACCCTCATCGTCAATACATAAGTCAAGAGGGAAAGTCTTAATACATAGCAATAGATCATAAGTAACATTCCAAGAATGGAGGACTCACCAACAAGCATTATAGAAGTTGTACTAACCATGTGGAGGAGGATGATCAAGAGATACACCAGTTCCTACATGGTGACATCATGTAGGCATAGAGTATGCGTTAGTATGTTTGAATGCACTAAATATATAGGATGCAATGCAATAAGAGATAAGTTCATAATCGAAATGCATAGACATCAGCAATGATTAGCATATAACAATATATTATGTATGAATGATATTTGAAGTAAAATCATGCTTATATAGATCAAAAACATGAGTGCAAAGAGTGACAATTATATTGCAAGCCAAGGCCTACCACCCTCTTGCATAGGTGCACGAGGTATGGACCCCTTTATGAGGTTGCTGGAGTACAAACACCCCACCATGGTTGATGGAGTTCAAACCCCCCACCGAGGTTGACAGAGTGCAAAACCCCATCAAAGTTGATGGGCACCAACCCCAGACAGGGTTACTCAGGCCTACCACCTCCCGCGCTAGGCGACCAAGGTACCGATCCCTCGATAGGTTACCTCGGCCTACAACCCCCAATCTAGGTTTGGTCATCCCCAACACTATATAGAGATAATATCATATATATGCACCCATTTCATCATCATACACGTACATTTCTTTTCATCATCATTCCATCATCATTTCATTATCAATTCATCATCATTCCATAATCACATACTAATTCAACTCATAAGATATGCATAGGACCTTCAACTCCTCAAGAATACATAATCGAATATTTTATCAAACACTTAGAGAGTGTGTAATGCTAGTGTAAAACTATGCAATTGAAGAGCGAAATCATGCTAGAAAAGTTAATGTAAATCCATCAATAAATACTTAGTGACACGCTCAAAACAATACACATCTAGACCTTTTGTCAATCCCCACCATAGACCTTAGATTCATAGTCCCAAACACAGTAAAACAATCACAATTTCATAAACCCCAATATAATGTGCAGTGATTTTTATAATCAATAAGATCCATGAGTAAATCAAGTTTAAATCATCTAATTTTTAGGAAAATAAAGCTTGGGCATTATTGGTGAAAAGAACCCATGAAAGAAACTACATAACTTAGCTTTGGACATAAACTTGATGAAGCTTGGAGATGGAGACTTGAACTTGATAGGAAATCCTTAGTTAGATTTGAAGAGGGTCTTGAGACTTGAGTTTAGGAGTAAAATATTTGGCTTAAGTGTTTGAATGAGTATTGGGGAATGTTTAGAATGATATGACGGTAAACAATGGTTAAGTATGAGTATTTTTACATTTGGTGACACTTAGGCACAAGACTTCAAAGTCTTCGACTGCAAAAAAATAACTGGACATAAAAGTATGCATGTACGCATCACGGAAAGAATGCAAAAATGAATTCCTTCATCTGCGTGCCCTTGGCATGTCATGCCAGGGGCGCGAAAAGCTCTCTAGAAATCGTCACTTGAAAATCAAAATTACTAATTGTTTGCTCTAAAATCAGGGTTAGACCCTTTTTCTCTAATTTTGACCCCCTAAACAAGAATATGAAGTTGAATTTTTGATATCGCACACGAGTTTTAAGATATATTAAAATTACAATTCTGAAAACTTCTGAGGCATATTTTCAGGTACTTTTTTGGGTCGTTTCACCTATGTTCAACTTAGGTTCACTAGTAGAGGTCAAGCATATTTATGAGCTACTCAAGTCATCTTATCATGTCTCTTACAAGTTATTCATGGGTAGTAAGCCACACCTTGTTGAGGGGGTGACATGCCTCGATCACCTTATCGAGGGGGTGACATACCTCAAGTACCTTACCAAGGGGGTGACATGCCTTGGATTCCATGTAGTAGCTCACTTGGTCTATGTTGGTTAAAGTCTCTTCCCACACATGTATTATGTATTATGCAAGTTGAATCTTTTACAAGCATAGGTTATTACTAGTATTGAACATACATATCTACTGCTTAAATGTATGCATTTCGAATATGATGACCTATATCCTTGTTGCATCACATCCTGCATACTTAGTATATTCAAATGCACTAATGCATACTCTATGCCTACATGATATCACCATGTAGGTACCGGAGCTCCTTTTGATCATCCTCCTCTACGTGGCTAGTTCGGTTCTCGGAGAAAGCTTTAGTGAGTCCTCAATTCCGAGGATAATATCCACTTATTTAACGTTATGTTGAGACTCCTTCTTATGTTGAACACTTATTAATATGAGGGTGAGCCCGAGGAGTATCTTAGCCCCTGCTCCATTCTAAAGTTGAGGTGTTGTTGGATACTATATATGTATATGATATGAGCTTGACTCTTTTATGCATTTGAGATTACCAAAGACTTCCCTTAGCCCTGCTTCCTTTTTTATTTATGTCACATGTTGATGCTTATTTTACTTCCACAACTATGAATGTGTGAATGATATGCTAAGAGGCTTGTTTGGGGTTCCTTCGGGTTCCCCATTTGCCATGTCACATTTAGGCAGTAGGCTTGGGTCCTGACAAGCTTGGTATCAGAGTACTAGGTTGTTAATAGTCCTCGAAAATCAAACACACCGCATCAATTAGAGTCTTATTCATGGTTGTGAAGTGCGCAACAACTATGAATAGGAGGCTATGAGGTGTTTTGGGAAATGTTTCACTTCTTCATGGTGTATATCATGCTTTAGATGTAGTTATAAGGCTTTTCCCTGAATGAATTCTCTTGTTCTTTCTAGATCATGCTGATACCAAGGGCAAGACTAAGGAGAGCCTGTACTCCCGAGGAGCGACCGACTCCTCCCACTCCTCAAGCTCCTCAAGATAGTGGGGTAGCCCATGGTGAGTTCCCGGATGACATCACAATGTTGGCGCATGCTACAACCAACCAAATAAACCTAGGGGCCAAAACACCTCATGCTTCCACTCCAGCCTCAAGGGTAAGGGATTTCACAGGAATGAATCCATCGGAGTTCCATGGGTCCAAGCGAAAGAGGATCCCCAAGAGTTCATCCATGAGGTGTATAAGGTGCTATCCATCATGGGAGTCAATTCATAGGAGAAAATGGAGTTAGCGGCCTACCGACTCAAAAGTGTGGCCTAAATGTTATTTACTCAATAGAAATTAGAGCAGAGAGATAATAATGCTATTCCTTGGGAGAAGTTCAAAGTCGTATTCCTTAATCGATTCTTTCCTATCGAGCTAAGAGAGTCTAAGATGATGGAGTTTATAAATCTCAAGTAAGGTTCCATTAGTGTGAGAGAGAGTATGCTCTCATGTTCAACAAGCTTTCTAAGTATAGTCCAAATTTAATGGCCAACCTTAGAGCTAGAATAAACAAATTTGTATCGGGAGTGTCCGACTTGGTTAATGAAGAGCATGATACTACCATCTATTGAGTGATCTGGATTTTTCTTGGCTCGGGACTTATGCGAACAACTACAGGGGGAAACTTAGAAAGAGAAGAAGTGGGTAGTCCAAGAGGGCTCGATTTGAAGGTGGTTTCCAAGGTCCTAAGGGTGGCCGGTTTTCTCAAGGCTACATTTTCCAAGGCCAAGGGTCTTCCAATGATCCTCACAAGAGATTTGCTATTGATAATCCAAGATTCCAAGGTGGTAATGGTGGAGTGTCTAATCCTAAGTATCAAAGATGCGGTAGAAACCATGGTGGTCCATCTTTGAGAAATCTAATGCTTGTTATTGGTGTGGTGAAGTGGATCAAAAGGTTGTTGATTGTCCTCATACTCAAAACAAAGTTAGAGATGATCATCCTCATGGTCAAAGTGCTCATATGGGTCAAAGGGAGGCCAACAAGGGGGTGCTCTAAGGAAAAATAGGTTCTATGCTCTCCAAGGAAGGCAAGGAGTGGATGTGGTATCCGATGTCATCACCAGTATGTTAAAGGTTTTTTATTATGACATAATGCTTTGATAGATCCAGGTGCCACTCTTCTTTCATTACTACTTTTGTTGCCAAAAGGATTCACGTGAGTTCCGAATTGTTGTGTGAACCTTATAAAGTCTCCACCCCCATTGGTGAGTCCATAGTTGCTAAAACAGTCTATAGAAATTGTCCCGCGTTCATATTGTATAAGGTATTACCTTGTGATTTTGTTGAATTAGATATTGTGGATTTTAATATTACTCTTGGGATGGATTGGTTACATGCATATCATGCCTGTATTAATTGTAGAACCTGTAGGTTAAATTTTAATTCCCTAATGAACCCATCCTTGAGGGGGAAAGTCGTAATGTGGTTGCCAAGAGTAGATTCATTTCTTGTCTTAAAGCCCAAAAGTTGATTCATAAGGGTTGCCTTTATCATCTTGCGAGGGTTTGAGATGTTGATCTAAGGTCCTTCCTATTGAGTCGGTTCTGGTGGTCAATAAGTTTCTTATCTTTCCCAATGAGCTATCAGGTGTTCCTCCCAAAAGGAAAATAGACTTTTCATAGACCTCCTTCCCAATACACAACACATTTCATATGGCCCAGGCGAAATTGAAGGAGTTGAAGGATCAATTGAGGGATTTGTTGGAGAAGGGTTTCATAAGGTCTAGTAAGCCAACTTGGGGTGTACGGATGTTGTTTGTAAAGAAAAAGGATGGTTCCCTTAGAATGTGCATTGATTATCGCCAATCTAATAGGGTTACCATAAAGAACAAGTACCACCTACCAAGGATTGATGACCTTTTTGATCAACTACAAGGGGCTAGTCACTTTCCAAAATTGATCCTCAGTCCAGATACCACCAAGTGAAGGAGAGGGAGTGCTATATTCCCAAGACATCTTTTCGGTCTAGGTATGGACACTTTATATTTGTGGTAATGTCTTTTGGGTTGACTAATGCACAGGCTATATTTATGGATCTAATGAATAGGGCTTTTAGAGACCTACCTTGATATGTTTGTCATGGTCATTATTGATGATATATTGATTTATTCCCGAAGTGAAGAGGCCCATATGAATCACTTGTGAGTAGTGTTGCAAATATTGAGGGATGAGAGAGATTGTTTGTCAAATATGAAAAGTGTAAATTTTGGTTGAAAAAGGTTGCCTTTCTAGGATATGTGGTGTCGAGTGATAGCATTAAGGTGGATCCTAAGAAGACGGAGGTGATAAGAAATTGGCCTAAACCCTTCACTCCGTCAGACATTGGGAGTTTCTTGGGTTTGGCAGGTTATAACTAGAGGTTTGTGAATGGTTTTTCTCCTATTGCTTCCCCTATGACAAGGTTGACACTAAAGAAGGAAAATTTTATTTGGATTGATAAATATGAAAAGAGTTTTCAAACTTTGAAAGATAAGTTTGTCTCCACTTATATCTTGGCTCTACCGGAAGGGTAGGAAGGGTTTGTGATTTATTGTGAAGCCTCAAGAATTTGTTTGGGGTGTGTCTTGATGCAAATTGGAAAGGTGATAGCATATGCCTCTAGACAACTTAAGGTGCATGAACAAAATTAACCTACACATGATCTTGAATTGGCAGCCGTGGTGTTTGCTTTGAAAATTTGGTGTCACTATTTGTATGGGGTTCATGTTGATGTGTTTACTAACCACAAAGGCCTCCAATATGTGTTCGCACAAAAAGATCTTAACATGAGACAAACAAGGTGGTTAGAGCTCCTTAAGGATTATGATATGAGTGTGCATTATCATCCCGGCAAAGCTATTATTGTGGTCGATGCTCTAAGTAGAGTGTCCATGGGTAGTCTAGCTTATATTGTTGTTGGTAACATGGAGGTGGCTAGAGAGGTTCACCAGTTGGCTAGGTTGGGGGTTAGGTTGGATGAAGTTGAAAATGGTGGTGTAGTGGTTGTTGATGGTTCTAAATCTTCTTTGATTGAGGAAGTCAAGTCAAAGCAAAACCTTGACCCTGCCTTGCTAGAGTTGAAAGCTTTTGGTGAAGGATGGTAAAGTGGAGTTTTGCTCCTAAGGGGGAGATGGTACCCTTAGGTACCAAGGTAGGTTCTGTATGCCTAATGTCGATGACGTGAGAGAGTTAATTCTGAAGGAACCCATAATTTATCTTATTGTATTCACTATGGATCCACAAAGATGTATAGAGACTTGAGGGAGGTGTATTAGTGGGGTGTTGGTATGAAGAGGGATATTGCCAAGTTCATATCCAGATGTTACAATTCCCAACAATTGAAAGCCGAACATCAAAGGTCGGGTGGCCTAGCCCTTCAAGACATAGAAATTCCTACTTGAAAGTGGGAAGAGATCAACACGGATTTTATGGTTGGGTTGCCTAAGACTAGGAGACACTTTGACTCTATTTGGGTTGTTGTGGATAGAATGACAAAGTCGGCTCACTTCCTACTAGTCAAAACCACTTACGGTGCCAAAGATTAAGCCAAGTTGTATATTCATGAGTTGGTTAGATGGCATGGGGTACCCTTGTCCATCATTTCAGATCATGGTACTCAATTCACTTCTTACTTTTGGAGGTCCTTCGAAAGAGGTCTTTGTACCAAGGTCAAGTTTAGCACTGTTTTTCATTCTCAAACGGATGGCCAAGCTGAATGAACTATCCAAATTCTTGAGAATGCGCTTAGAGCTTGTGTTTTGGATTTTAAGGGTAGTTGGGATTATCATCTTCAACTCATTGAGTTTTCTTACAACAATAGCTATCATTCTAGCATTGGTATGGCCCCTTTTGAGGCTATCTGTGGTAGAAGTTATGGGTCCCTGGTTGAATGGTTTGAGCTGGGAGAGATGGCTTTGTAAGGACCGGATTTGGTTATAGAGGCCATGGAGAAGGTGAGAATGATATGGAAAAGATTGAAAATACCCCAAAGTAGACAAAAGTCCTATGCCGATGTAAGGAGAAGGGAGATTGAATTTAAAGTTGGTGATTGGGTCAATTTGAAGGTCTCTCCCATAAAGGCAGTGGTTCATTTTGGTAAAAAGGGAAAATTGAGTCAAAGATTTGTGAGTACCTATAGAGTGTTGAGAAGGATTGGTAAGGTGGCCAACGAGTTGGAGTTTCCCAATGAGTTAGGTGACCCAAGTGCTATTGTGCCTGTTGATGTTGTAGGTGTTTTTGAAGACAATTTGACATATGAAAATTTCCCGATAGAAATTTTTGATAGACAAGTGAAGAGGTTGATGAACAAGGACGTAGCTTTTGTTAACCTCCTTTGGGGGAACCAACAAGTTGAAAGTTCCACATAGGAAGCCGAGGCGGACATGCAAAAGCGATATCCCTATCTCTTCCATTCCACTCAAGCCTAAGGTACTAATTTAAGTCCGCTATATGATTTAAGGTCTTATGTATCAGCCCTTATGTCATTTGTATGCATTCATGTTTACGTTGAGAAGTTCATGGTGATTTTGACACTTATGTTGAGATTTTTGAAAGTGGTCCTAAGTGCATTGTCGCATTCTTGTTGGGGCTGATTTCTTCATCATTACTCTTCTTATGTACACTTCTTTGACATCCGGAGATGAATGTCCCTAAGGGGGAGATATTGAAATGCCCCAAAAAGTACCCGAAAATGTGCCTCTGAAATGTCCATAATTGTAATTTCCATATATCTCAAAATTCGTGCTTGATATCAAAAATTTGACTTCAGATTTGTGATCAGGGGGTAAAATTGAGTGGGAAATGGGTCTAGCCCCGATTTTAAAGCAACCATGTCAAAATTTAGTTTTCCAAAATTTTCGAAAAATAGAATCATCCGTGCCCCTACTGCGACGCAGCCAGGGCGTGGACCAGTGTTAGTTTTGTGCCAATTTTTCTATTTCGTTCCAAGGATTTAAGGCCTTGGGCCTAAGCCTTCCTATGCGTAAAAACACCAGTACTTAGTCATTTTCCAACCTCATATCATTCAAGACATTCCCTAAAACCCTCTCTAACACTTAGCCAAATATTTCACCCAATTCAAGCGTCCCAAACTCTTCTGGATCTCGAGGAATTCATTCAAGCTTCAAATTCTCATTAAAATCTTCATCAAAGAAATCTCCAAAGTTGAGGTATATGGGTTTCAACTATCGGGTTCTTTTACTCATGGTGCCCAACCTTCTTTTTCATGTAAATTGCATATTTTCAAGTTGATCAACTATGGGTATCTTCTATTATGAAATTTGAATATAAACTATGTTGGGGTTTTGTAAAATGTGACTGTTTAAGCATGTTTTGAGCTATGAATCTATGATCTATTATGTAATTTGATGAAGTGTTTCAATGTATATTGCATGAGGGTGTTACAAAGTTTTGGTGGGTTGATTTACATTAAGTTTTCTCATATGATTTCACTCTTAAATTGCATGATTTTGAACTAGCATTACACACCCACCAACTGTTTGATAAAATGTTCAGTTAAGAAGACTCGAGTTAATGATGATCTATTGTATGGCTTATAAGTCAAGTGACTTTATGGTGATGAAAGGAATGTATGTATATGTTGAATTCATGAAAAATATCTATAGTGTTGCAAGTTCACTACACCTTATTGGGGGCTGACATGCCCAATCACCTTGTGAAGAGGTGACAAGCCCTAACTAACTTGTTGGGGGTGACATGCCCGTACTACCACATTGAGGGGTATATACCTTGACCACCTTGTCAGGGGGTCACATGCTCAAACTACCATGTTGAATGGGATACACCTCAATCACCTTCAAGGGGGTGAAATGCCTTGGATTCCAAGTACTAGTTTACTTGGTCTATGATGATGGTCTTCCTACACATGTATTTCTATACAAGCATATTTTTACTTCAAGCATTGATCATGCATGTCATGTTGCTAATATACTATCTCTTGCTTATGTATATGCATTTTTATTATGTTGCCTATCTCTTGTTGCATTGCATCCTGCATACTTAGTACATTCAAACATACTAACGCATACTATATGCCTATATTGTTCTACCATTAGGAATTGGAGCTCCTCATGATCATCCTCCCCGTGGCTAGTTGTGATATCTTGAAGATAAGTTATTGGTGAGTCCTCAAGTTCGGAGACACTAGCTTTGCGTTCATACTTTTTCTATCTCCTTATGTTGAACTTTGATACTAAAAGGGTGAGCCCGGAAAGTTGTCTTGTCCCCTCCTCCCCCCCAATCTATGTTAGAGGTGTTGTTGGATAAGTTATGTAATTATGCTTTGAGCTTTGACCCTTTAGATTATTTATGCTATGAAAAGACTTTCCTTAGTCCCTTTATCCTTTTTTATATTCTTTTATTATTGTTTAATTGCATCCGCGACCAAAGATGTGCAAATGATATGCTAAGAGGCTTTTTTTGGGTTCCCTTTGCATTATCATTCATCGTGTCACATCAAGACCCTAGTCTTAGGTTGTGATAGGGGGCTAAGATATGTTCAAGCTCACCCTTAAATACATACATAGCAAAAGAATTTGTACAACTAAAAACTAGAATGTATTATACATCAATCTAGAAAAACAACTAGGTTACTGTCCCCAAACTAGAGGACTCGAAAACTTTTCTTCAAGGATCCAAAGCTAGCCACGTGAAGAATATCAATGAGCGTCGATCCCTGCATGGTTAAATCATGCAGGCATAGAAGTATGCATCAGTACTTAGTATGTATCAGTATGTAGGTAAGCAATGCATGGTATGGAAATAAATGAAGAAATGATTCATGCTAAGTCTCATGCTAAATGTGAATACAAGGGCATTAGTAAGTCATAGCCAACCCAATATGATTTAAACATAAAAAGGCAACTTTAGAAAGAACAGAGTAGGATGCATGGATGAACATAGTCATAAATAAGAAAATCATATAAACTTGGAATATACATACAAGTGATCATTTAGATATTTTACTCTCATGATAGAACATGAATTAATGCTCATGAGAACTAAAGTACTTACTCTTACTTGAATGCATGACGAGTCATATAAACTTAAGTTAGTGAGGAAATACATGTGGAATGAATAATTAGAATATTAATATCCTTCCGTTAATAACACATCACTTTACTTACAAGACTATTTTATTATGGAAGAAATATTAATAGTACTAATGGAGACCACCTTACATACTTGGAGACATAGTAATATACCTTTGAGGGAAATACAATTTGAACTCGTGAAACAATGAATCATAGGAGCTTTAAAACATTACTGACTATAACATGAAGGAACCATTATAAATCATCATAAAAGAAAACCTTGAGAACATGAGAAGGACATGAACATGTGTGAGATAGACCATAACAGACATAAACTATGTGAGCGAATCCATGAAGTCTCGGTGTTTTCCCTATATTGGAAGAAAAAGGGTAATCACTTTGCCAGGGTGAACTTCCTAATGCCTAAGTCGATTTAATAACCCTTATGTGAACTAGGTACTCGCCTCTAGTTCTTGGACTCAGTTACTAGCCTCAACCCCAGACTAGGGTACTCGCCTCAAGCCCTCATATTTAAGGTAATCGCCTCTTAGAGATTTGGGTAATCACCTCTAATCCCTTTACCTATGGTGACATGTAATTTTAGGTTTTGGGTAATCGCCTCTAGTCCATTCAGTGTTAGGTAGTGGTCTCACAAAAGTAGAAAAATCATAAGTCATAGTATCATATTAAAAAGTCATTCAAACTCATGTGGGAGGGAAACTTATCGAATCCCCAACCCATCGATATCATAAAGTCTAAGTCATGGGCTAGCTCCTTAATCATACCTAAGATGGGAGATCCTCTACCATCAACATTCATTCATTCTTGACTCTAATGAGTCTAGTCTAAAATAACATACACACAAGAGTATAATCATGTCATGCATAAATTTGCATGTCAAAGCATCATAAAGAAGTCCTTTCAATAATACATAGCTTTTATATAACTTAAATAGCTTTCATATAACTTAAATTATCATTGTACGAACATGTCATGTCATGGGATGCCTCATGATGCAATGCATTAATACATGTAAAATTAGCATTAAGATATTGAAAATTGAAGGAAATATGTATACCCAATGCATCCACGAGAACTAACATGTACTTGAAGTAACCCATAAACCAATTCACAAACCTATTATTTCAAATCAATGAGATATATGTGTCAAAACACCAACTCATGAAATTCACGTGATTTTGACTTTATTCATTTACAATGATATAGAGGAAGTATGCACATAAGTAAAATCAAGAAACCCTCCATTAACTTCACACCCCAAAATTCCATAAGTAAGGAAATATCACAATTAGTCATGGAATCATGAAGATTACTAGCTACTCATGTATAAGAGTAGTAGGATGCACCAATTTAAAAGAGGGTTTAAGGAACCCATCAAATATCACCAAAACCTTAGCTTCCATAATATAGGAATCTAAGAAATAACATTCTTCTCATGGAATAAACATTATCTCATAATAATATGGGCTAAAAAAAATTAATAAATTAATAATATAAACATTTGAAATCAATCAAATCAACCCAACATGGTCCTTAAGTCATGAATTTCAACTCATTATGCATCATAGGTTATAACATAAATAATACTCATACACTTCATATAACTAAGAATGCATCATAAAATCCATATTCAAATCAGTTTCTGAAGACTTCACAACATACATAAACCATGGGTCAAATTTAAAGTAAAGAAACTTGAATTTTGTGAAGGGAAGGGCTTCACATATCAAATCCACATACCTTAGCCAAAGATTTATTGAAGAAATCACTAATTTTGTTAAAGAAACCTGAACCCCAGCCTTGTCTACAATAGAGGACCTTGGAGACTTGAGAGAGTTTTTGAGAGTTATGTTCTTGAACAATGAATTAGGATTTGGGTCATTTGGGGGAGTTTTAGACTGTTGTAGGGCATGTGGGATGTCAAAAAGATGTGGAGTTGGGCTCAGGGTGTGCAGAAAGGTCAAAAACACCCCTTCTTAAAACTGGCCAGACAGTTCTATGAAACGACCCTTTCCACGGCCTGTAGAGTGGGTCATTAAAACTGACATCTTGACAGTGTTTTAGCAAAATGGGCACAACTCTTTGGTCCAAACTCCAAATGAACTAAAACCAATTGTTTGGTAGGTAATTCAAAGAGTTTTCATTAGGTAGGTCATACAAAAGCTAATTCCAAGTGTGCTAAGAGATATGATGATTTGAAATTGACACATATACGAACTCATGCTAGAAATTAGTTTATTGGGATCATTTGCACTTGACTTGATGAGAGAGGGGTTTGGAATTACACAAGAGGTCATGGAAGTTCTAGATGATCCTGTTAAGATAACAGAAAAGATTAGAACTTCAGATTATAAAAATCCATTGGAGAGGACAGCAAGACCCCATTTACGGGTCGTGGTCTATTTTACGAGTCGTAGATGGGGTTCGTCTGATAGGGTTTCAGAAACCCCTTCTCTGATTCTCACTGTATGATATGGTCTACAACTTGTAAAACCTATTATAGGTCTCAGTCTACAATATGGTCTACAACTAGTAAAACCTATTGTGGGTCGTCTAATGCATCGTAAACCAAATCCTAGAAAGTTCCCAATTTCACCAAGTTTAACCTTCAATCCACTAGCACAACTTACGACTCTTGGAACTTTTTATGGCTCATAAAACCCCTCGTACATAGATCACCTCACAATCTTGAATCATCGAATATAAACTTTGGACCCATAAACCAATGTATGGCTCAGACATCAATATAAGGCCCGTATGGACCGCTGATTCTTGAGAATTTTCCAGGATCCATCTTTCTTTTTCATCATCATATGCTTTGACATATGGGGCCTTACAATATCCCCCTTGGGAACATTCATGCCCGAATGTTGCTAAGGCAAGCTCTAAAGAATTCAATACATGCACCATATGCAAAAATGCAACATATACATCATGAAATCATTAAACCATGCTACATACAATGTTTATAATGCAAATCTCAAGATCACATAATCATGCATGAATGACATGGAATTGACATGCAAGTAAAAGAGGTTTTTAAATTGGAAAGTCATGGCACCACAACTTATCAAAGCATTTAGCATCAACCATCACCATACAAGGAAGTTCCATAACATACCGAGTGAATCACTATACTAAGTTCAAGGACCCCTAGAGGGGTAGCTTTGAGACTGGCGACGCTTATCCTTATCATTTTTAGCAACCCATGGGCAATGCCTCATTTTATAACCTATTGCACAACACCTAAAACATGCACTTGAACCAGTCAAACAATCTCCTGGATGGTTCCTTCCACACTTGTGGCATGTAGGAGGAGCTTGACCATCCATACATCTTGATACTCGTCCTCAATCCGAGTCTTCTTGGATTCCCTACTCCTTTTCTTCTGAAGCTTCTGTCCCTCAAGTTGCTCGACTATAAGTCATGAGCCGGGACAAGTCCATATTTCCTATGAGCATGCTGGTGTGGCATTCTTCATTGATCAACTCAGATACTCCTGACTAAACTTATGCATTCTCGTCCTTGATCGGCGACCAAGTGAGGAGCATATTTCGTGATATGGTTGAACTTAAGGGAACACTCCCTAACACTCGTTGAACGTTGCTTGAGGTTCATAAATTCTATCATCTTCACCTCTCTTAGCTCCATAGTGAAGAAATGATTGAAGAAGGTGGTGTTGAACTCTTCCCAAGAGATAGACTCTGCATTCGCTCTCTCCCTCTTCCTTTAAACAACCACAAATGAGCGAGGCCCTTGAGTTGATAAGCTGCTAATTCCACTTTCTCTCCTGATCTCGCCACCATAATAGTAAGCACCATATCCACTTCATCAATGAATACTTAGGGGTCTTCCTTCACCTTTGAGCCATAGAGCTCTGGAGGATTCAATATTATGAAATCTCTCACTTATGAAGAGGGGGTAGGAGCATGGGGAGCTTGAACTCTCTAATTCGCCACGGCCATTGCCAATAGGATGACCACATTTCAATATTCAGCATGAGTGACCCCTTGTTGTGCTCGGGGAACTTGTGGGGCAAGAAGGTATGGTTCACCATCAGCAGTGGGAGTTGGTTGAGCCATTCTTCTTGGAGGCATTATCTAAAAAGCGCAAAGAACAATCTGTTAGATAAAAGAGAATCTTAGGATAATTCTAAGGCACGCAAAGATTATGAAATAAGTGAGACAAATTGTAAATGCCTTATAGCCTTCTACTCATAGATATGGTGCACTTCACACCCATGAATAAGAATCTATTCGATGTGGTATGTTGGACTCTGAGGACGATTTCAAAACCTTATGCTCTGATACCAAGTTTGTAATGACCTGACCTAGGGGCGTACTCGTCACACGGCGCATGAGACACTCGAAGGCACCTCACCCAAGCCATCTTACATATCATAAGCATTCATAGGCATAAAATGCAAAGATGAAATAGAAAATTAGGGGAAATGGGGCTAAGGGCGACAACTTAAAAGTCATAAAGGAATATAAGAACTAGATACCATCATAACATTTGTCCAACCTTACCTCTAACATAAACTTGACGGGGGCTAAGATATGTTCAAGCTCACCCTCAAATACATACATAGCAAAAGAATTTGTACAATAGGAAACTAGAATGTCTTATACATCAATCTAGAAAGAAAACTAGGTTATTGTCCTCTAACTAGAGGATTCACCAACTCTCTTCTTCAAAGATCCAAAGCTAGCCACGTGGAGGATATTGATGAACGTCGGTCGCTGCATGGTTAAATCATGTAGGCATAGAAGCATGCGTCAGTACATAGAATGTACTGGTGTGTAGGTATGTTATGTATGGCATGGAAATAAATGAAATAATAATTCATGCTAAGTCTAATGTTAAAAATGATACATTTACAAGAGCATTAGTAAGTCATAGTCAACCCAATATCATTTAAACATAAAAAGATAACTTTAGAAAAAACAGAGTAGGATGTGTGGATGAAAAAAGTCATAAATAAGAAAATCATATAAACTAGGAACGTACATACAGGTGATCATTTAGATTTTTTACTCTCGTCATCAAACATGAATTAATGCATATGAGAAATAAAGAACGTATCCTTGCTTGAATGCACGATGAGTCACATAAACCTAAATTAGTGAGAAAGTACATGTGGAATGAATAATTAATATATTAATATCCTAGGGTGAACGACACATAACTTTACTTACAAGGCTATTTTACTATGGAAGAAATATTAATAGTCATAATGGAGACCACCTTACATACTTAAGAGATATAGTCATATACCTTTGGTAGAAGTACCATTTGAACTCATGAAACAATGAATCATAGGAGATTTAAAACACCTTTGACCATAACATGAAGGAACCATTATAAATCATCATAAGAGGATACCTTGAGAATATAGGAAGGACATGAACATGTGTGAAAGAGACCATAACCGACATAAACCATGTGAGCTAATCCATGGACTACCAATGTATTCATTACATTGGAAGAAAGGGGGAAATCACTTTTCCATAGTGAACTTCCTAACGCCTAAGTGGATCCACTAAGCCCTATGTGAACTGGGTACTCACCTCTAGTTCTTGGACTTGGGTATTCGCCTCAAGCCCGGACTCGAGTACTCGCCTCAAGCCCTTATATTTATGGTACTTGCCTCTTAGGAATTTAGGTAATCACCTCTAATCCCTTTACCTATGGTGGCACGTAGTTTTAGGACTTGGGTAATCACCTCTAGTCCACTTGGTGGTAGGTAGTACTCTCACAAGAGTAGAAAAATCATAAGTCATAGTATCATATTATTAAATCAATCCAAAGTCATGTGGGAGGGCGACTTATCCAATCCCCAACCCATTGACATCATAAAGTCATAGTTATGGGATAGCTCCTTAATCGTACCTTAGATGTGAGATCCTCTACCATCAACATTCATTCATTCATTCTTAACTCCAATGAGTCTATTCCAAAATAACATATAGACAAGAGTATAATCATGTCATGCATAAACTTGTACATCATAGCATCATAATGAAGACCTTTCAATAATAAATTGCTTAAATATAACTTAAATAGATTTCATAGAACTTAAAATATCATTCTAAGCACATGTCATGTCATGGGATGTCTCCTAATGCAATGCACTAATACATGCAAAATTAGCTTTAAGATCTCAATACTTGAAGGAAATATGTATACCCATATGCATCCATGACAACCAACCTATACTTGAAGTAACCCACAAACCAATTCACAAACTCATTACTTGAAATCAATGAGATACATGAGTCAATACACCAATTCATGAAATGCATGTGATTTAGACTTTATTCATATATAATGGTAATAGAGGAAGTTTGCACATAAGTAAAATCAAGCAACCCTCCATCAACTTCAGAACCCAAAATTCTATAAGTGAAAAAATCACAAATAATCATGGAATCATGAAGATTACTAGCTACTCTTATATAAGAGTAGTAGGATTCACCAATTTAAAAGAGAGTTTAAGGAACCCATCAAATATCTCCAAAACCCTAGCTTCCATAATATAGGAATATAAGAAATAACATTCTTCTCATGGAATTAAACATTATCTCATAATGATATGGGCTAACAAACATGAATAAATTAATAATATAAACATTTGGAATCATTCAAATCAACCCAACATGGTCCTTGTGAAACCCCAACTAGAAAGTCATGCATTTTAACTCATTATGCATTATAGGTCATAACATAATACTCATACAGTTCATTTAACAAAAAATGCATCGCAAAATCCATGTTCAAATCAGTTTCTCAGGACTTCACAACATACATAAACCATGGGTCACAACACACATAAAGAAACTTGAGCATTGTGAGGGGAAGGGCTTCACAAATCAAACTCACATACCTTAGCCAAAGATTATGGAAGAAATCACTAATTTTGTTGAAGAAACCTGAAATCGTAACCTTGTCTTTGATGGAAGACCTTGGAGACTTGAGAGAGTTTTTGAGAGTTATGCTTTTGAAGAATGAATTAGGATTAGGGCCATTTAGGGGAGTTTTAGACTTTTGGAGCACGTATGGGATGTCTAAACGACATGGGATTAGGGTTACGGCGTGAGGAAAGGTCAAAAACACCACTTTTTAAAGCTGGCCAGACAGTTCCACAAAACCCCATTTACGGGCTGTAAGTTATTCCACGACCCATAGAGTGGGTCGTAGAAACTGATAGCTTGACAGTGCTTCAGTAAAATAGATACTTCGAACTCCAAATGAAGTGAAACCAGTTGTGTTGAAAAAATAATTCAAAGTGCTTTCATTTGGTAGGTTTTATAGAACCTAATTCAAAGTATGCTAAGAGATATAATTATTTAATGTTGACACATATATGAACTCATGCTAAAACTTAGATGATTGGAATCGTTTGAACTCGACTTAATGAGAGAAGGGATTGGAATTGTATGAGGGGTCATGAAAGGGCTAGATGAGGTTGTTAATAGAAAATATTAGAACTTCACTTTACAAAAATCCGCTGGACAAGACCACGAGACCCCATTTACAGGTCATGGTCCATTCTACGGGCCATAGATGGGGTTAGGCTAATAGAGTTTCAGAAACCCCTTCTCCGATTCTCGCTCTATGATATGGTATACAACTCGTAAAATTTATTGGGGTCGTCTAATGAGTCATAAAAAAAATCCCTGAAAGTTCCCAATTTCACCAAGTTTAACCTTCAATCCATGAGCATAACTTATAACTCATGGAACTCTTTACAGCTCATAAAACCCCTCATACATAGATGACCTCCCAAACTTGAGTCACTAGAATACACACTTTGGACTCATGAACCAATGTATGGCCCGTACATCAACATACGACCCTTAAGGCCTCTCGTAAGGACCACTTATACTTGAAAAGTTTCTAAGATCCATCTTTCTTTTACACCATCATAGGTTTCGACATGTGGGGCCTAACACATGTGACAACACAACTATGACAAGCAAGGTATTATCAATTAATCCACAATCACTGGACAAGCCTAGTGCTAACAATGTATTGCAAGTGCCCTCACAGAAAGAAGTCTCATGTTTGACACTCAATGATGTTTCCATATTTAACTTTGGGACTATGCAAAATTACTCATTCTTATAATAGATATTCATGCATAATGACTAATACCATAAGCTTGCCATTGTACTCATGACTCAGACCTTCAACTAACTGGACTAGAATCACTTTCGGACTTTTTAGGCTTGCAATGTAGGCTCAGGAGGCTTTGATATGATATTATTGGAAAATAGTGACTAAAGGCCATCCTTAACACTGCGTTTTTCTACACCTTTACCCAACCAGCTCTATTATTTTCACCTTATTCTCCTTTTCTCCTATCTCAAGCTTTTCTGGGTGCTTTCTTTTCAGTTTTTCAAGCTTTTTGTCCTATTTTTACACTCCATTTTGTTTTTTAGCTTACATTAAGGCATCAATTATTTTTCTTTCATCCAGTACATTTTTTTTTCCTGTATTGCTAACTCACCCTCTTATTTTTTTTTGCTTCACCTTAAAACAGCCCCTCTCAACTTAGGCTTTTGGCCAGTGCTGAGGTGCACAATATCCATCCTCCGAACTAGGGTCACTTTTGGTAGCCACCCTCAACTTAGGCTTTTTGCGTTAGTCAAGCTACATAATGTTAAAGGAAAGACCAAGGCTAATTTCAGGATTTTACAACTAACAAGGCTAGGTTAATCAGGTGTTTGTCAAAAAATAGATACACGTTAGGATCAAACGTTAGGAACAAGGAATATATCATCCATTTGGTTGGTCATTTTTATGATAAAGTGGAGTTATTAAAAACAATAGCGTAAGATCCTTTCCTAATCCAATTAACCTACAATCTAATATAAAGTAACAGTTCAAGTTCTAAATTTGCACAAAACACATGAATTTTGCAAATTATTCTCACACTCACATGGAACTGCATACATTATTCGCAAAAGACTCACAGATCATGCTTTTAGGTCAACTTACCCTCACTTGTAGAAAAGATATTGTCACACACCTAAACATGTATGGTTTCTATCTAACTACTTAATCAAAAAATTTTGGTGGGTATCAGACCAAACACAAAAACATGTTATATGCCACAAGTGTTGCTACTTTATGTAACAAATATTATCTAAAAACATCCTAAACGTACCAGTTCAATAGATATTAAATATCCACAAGGGAAAAGAAAATACTCAAGAAAACCCTAGGATCAAAACCTGGGGCAGTTACGGATCCAAGCTACTCAGACTTCACTGAGACTCATAACTACCCATACCCCATCGAAAAAGATACGCATTGTCACCAATGCTCAAAATCAAACCAAAATAGAATATAAGAGTCAAAAAAACATACTTGAGCACCTAAACACCAGTCTACACCTTGAGTTGCCTCCCAAACAGTGCTTGATTTATTGTCGCAGCACAACTTGGACAAATTGGTTACTCAGACTACACTAATTTCCCAGACTTCACTCTTGAACTTATTTGGATGCTTCATGGACTGACAGATATTGAAGATGACTTCTTTCATTATTTAATCTAAACCTGAGTTGACTAGCTTCCATATCCACTAAGGCTCGTCCAGTGGCTAGGAATGGTCTTCCCAAGATGATTGGGACGTCGAAGTCAACTTCGCAATCTAGGATCACAAAGTATATAGGGAATATGAACTTCTCAACTTTTGCCAACACATTATATAATATCCCTACTGACTTCTTCACCGTGCGATATGCCATCAATAACCGCATGCTAGTTGGAGTAGGAGCTCCTAATCCAAGCTTTTTGCAGACCGCAAGGGGCATCAAATTTATGTTGGAACCTAGATCACATAGTGCCCTTGCGAACTCCACATCTCCGATGGTGAAGAGTATGGTGAAAGCACCTGGATCTTCTCTCTTCTGAACCAAGGACCTTGTGGCGATAACACTACAATGTTGAAGCTCTTGGGAGAGCTCCTGACTCATAGTGCGCATTTTAGTGACTGTCCTTCATACACTCAGCATACCCTGGCAACTTTTCCAATGCCTCAATGAGAGGGATGTGAATGGAGCTGCTTTAGTATGGAGAGAAAGGGCATGAACTCTCCTTCCTTCTCCCTCATTTGATTCTCTGAGGGAAGAGAGGAGGAAGCCTAGGAATGGTCTTCAACCTCTGTGGCAAATCAGCTGCTTCACTCACCCCATTCTTGCCACGATCATCTCCTTTGTCCACATCCTTTGTCACAATCGACTCCTCTCAGAAATCTTCTCCATCAACCAGCATCGGAGAATCAATGGTGTTCTTGCCATCCTGAGTAGTAACTGTTGTACAATACCCTTCATTTTTAGGATTTTGCATTGTGTTGCTAGGCATTGTACCCTTCGGATGTTGATTAAGTTAAGTCGACACTTGACCAAACTATTATTCTAGTTGTTTGATAACCACAATGTGAAACTCTATTTTCCAACTAATACTTGAAATCTCTAATTTCATGCCCCTTAGAGTCTCATCCTGTGTCTCAGCCTTCTTCAAAAGGCAATCAAATATCTCCTTGATTCTGGAATTGCTTGCACCTACGTTGTGGTTGTGTGGTGGCACATAAGGACCACTTTTGAAGACTTCTTTGCAACCCTAATATCCATTTGGACCCCTGTTCCTCTCATAATAACCTCCGTGGTTGTCCCTGTAAGCTCCATCTGTACCAAAGTTCCAACCTTGGTTTCTTTGGTCGTGGTGTCAATAGTCCTGATTGGACCCTTGGGCATTAGTCTGGAAACCCTCCATCTGTTCAGCAACAAAACATGTGTCCTTATAGTAGTATGGCTCCTTGTACATGGGTAGACATGGAGGTTGATGAATTACTACATTTACTCTCTCTTGGCTCTACTTCATCATCACCTCCATACCTGTGCGAATCCGAGCAAGCTACTGCATGATTTCTTCATTGATTATGGCTTGCTCTAGACCCACAATAATAGCACATGAACTCTTTATGGATGCTCTATCTCATTGCCCCATGCATGATTTGTCTTGACTACTCTTTCTATTTGCTCTGTTATCCTTGCAAATGGCTGATCTAAAAACATGACCCCTATGATTATGTCAGCATAGGCCTTACTATTCTCATCAAGGGCACAATAGAAGATCTCCACCAAAAGGCGTCATCAACTATCTTGTGGTCAGGGACGCTCCTCAGACATTTGGTCAACCGCTCCCAAGTAGTGCTTATTGAATCACCAAGAAGTTGCTCGAAGTTGTTGATCTGGTCCTTTAACTTGAGCTTCTTCGATCTAGGGAGGTACGTCTCTAAAAAGGCCTTCTGCAAGTCTACCCAACTGGTGATTGAACTTTGTAAGAGCTTAGATAGCAATAATGTAGCATTGCCTGTGAGAGACAATAGGAAGACACAAAGTCCCATAGCATCCATAGACAGATTCTGTGTTCTCATCACACTCTTACAGACAAATGCCACTTTGTGTTGGTGGCTACGAGGATCCTCCGATGGTAAGCCTGCAAATAGCCCACGATTCTACAACATTTGAAGTAATCCACTCGAGACTGTGAACTTTATGTCTACTGGTAGTGGTGGCAGCACAATACCTCCAGTCACCTCCATAGTTATAGGATTCAAACTGTATTTATTCCACTGGTAAACATTGATGTTGAAATCCTAAGGCTGTAGAATGTCCTTCAAAGGATATGGGTTCATTCTCAGCATCCTCGTTATTATTCCTATTCAAGCTGCATTGGCCATATTATTGGCATTGTCTTGGGCCATTCTTCTCAAAGTTCTGTGGATCTTTAGATCAAATAGAGTTAAGGGATTTCCTTGACTCTGAGTGTTAGGCATACACTATACCTACACCATGAAAAGAAACAAAAATAACAAACGAAAGTAAAATATGAGAACTAAGGATTAACACTTGAATTAATAATGAATTCACTAAGTCTAACCGTATTCCCCTGAAATGGCACCAAAATCTTGATGTCGCCCAAGTTACACCTCCTTTTTGGAGAATAAAGCGGTCGTTGTCAAGATATATAAGCTAACCAAGGTTAGGGTTGAACCCATAAGGAATACGTATACTCAAGAAAATTCACCAATATGCAATCCGAGTGTTAACAAACTTAATTCCCCAAAAGGGGGCGGGGGTTTGCAATAATCAATCAGAAAATAAAACTAACTATTAAAAGAAAAAAGTAAATGATGGAGAGAAACTAGGGTATTGTGTTTCCCATGATTCCCCAACTCAGTATCACTAGATAACCTAATTTTTTTTTAGTGTATAGTATGCAGGATGGTAATTTAAGTTCACCAAGACCTTTGGTCAAAGGTGAGAGGTGAATTTTACTATGCGACTTGGCCCATCTCCATGTTGTGCATTACTAACCATTAGCTATTAGTCCCAGTACAACCTCCCATTAGCCATGTTTGGTTGATTAAATGAGAACACATCAATTGAATCCTGTTAATTAATCTCTTTTCATATTGATTACTACCTTGGTCTAGTTAGTAACAGTAGGTGGGTTCTAATGTTGGCCACCATTATAAAACATATAAAACAAAAAGAGTTAACTAATATATACGTGTACACCTTCCAAGAATTGTGAATTATCCTATTTTACATTATTAGTTCTTCATGGTTTTCACAACCCTAGTTGTGGATTTAGTCACTCATACTATGTGTAGATACAGAGGTTATGAATTTAGAAGACATAATTGAACACTTACATAATAGAATTAAGAACAAGCAATCCAACTTCAATGAAAATCACAAGCTTAAATATCGAATTAAACCACAAGTGTTCTCAAAGACTCTCTAATATGATCTTACAATTTTCTCTCAAAATATTGAGTTCTCTGAGTACTAGATGAAAACTCATAAAAAATTACCTAAAAAACCTATTTATAACAATTAAATTCAAGTTGTAAATAAAATAAGAGAACTGGTCAGCATGCTATACGAAAGGTACTTTACAGGTGTATTTAAGTTTATGGCTCGTAATTTGGGTCTCGTACTCAGCTGCTGGAGTTTTGGACTTCAACTCTATGACACCCCTTTATGACTCATAAAGTAGTTTATGACCCGTAAAGGGGGTTTCGTCTAATGAAATTCCTGAAAGTCCAAGTCTATGATCCTCAGGGCACGAATCTTCTTCTACGATTCATAATCTCCTCTATGACTCATCTATATGTTCGTAGAATCATCTTCAGAAATCAGTCCCTCTTTGAGAATCTTCGTGAAAGCTCCTTACGGCCTGTAAAATGGTCTACGACCCATAGAGGGTCTCATATAACAGCAAAACTGCAGCAACTTCTATAACTTTCCCCAAAATCAAGGCCAACCTGTAATCCTACAATCACAAACAAAAAAGCACATAAAACCCAATAACATCACATTAAGAGCACAGAAAATTCCAAGCTTTAAGCATCAAAACTGTTGTATTTTGGCAGCACATCAGAGAGATGTTGTTGGAGATGGAGTTTGTGATATGTATATCCGCACATCAGCTGCTGATTAAAGGTTATATAGGTCGTGAGAACTCTTGATAGAGACCCTGAAGGCAAGATAAGTTGTGACTGAGATAAGGTTGAGCATTGGTGCTCTTAATATACCCATGTTTGGTTATTTAACTGTTTGTTTTCATCTGTTGCGTTTCTGATGTTGATGAGTATGTATACCTGGTGGAATTTTGAGTAGTTGTCACTTATGTTATGAGTATACACTGTTGATTGCTGCATGTAAGCCAAACCATGTGATTTATACATCTGACTATTATGATGCTTGCCTACTAGAGTGGCCAATATGATACTGGCATATATAGTATTTAAGAGGTCGGTTGTTTGTCATATCCCTGGCTACACCTTGCGCCTCTATGGTTATGATTCTGCTATGGTGATTATGTTTTATACATTTCTTCAAATTTTATGGGGGCTGGCTTGTGAGATGGATGTTACACCTGGGGCTTAGTTGGGTTGTCTATTATTGGATATGATCCTGTTGCGTATTAGTTGATCTGTCGGCCACTCTGCCATGGGGACTATTATGATTGTTTGTAGGACTGCGTCATCTGGATTCCTAGCTATGCTTGCTAGTGGGGATGCTGATCATTTGACCGAGTTCCCTAGCATTTGAGTTATGATTTTATGGTGTTCTATGCATTGCTTAGCTCATTGCTTACTCGAGTATGGGTTTCTAGCTTCTTATATCCTAGGTTTGGCATTGAGATAGCTGAAGGTCCCTTTTATTTATGGGGGAATGTCATGATCCAAGCTTAGGGCCTAAACGTGACACGGCGAATGCGAAACTCGAAGGAAACCTAAACAAGACTCTTAACTTATCATTACACATCATTAGTCGAAAGCATATAAAAGACATAAAGAGTAAGAATTTGGGCAAAGGGACTAAGGAGAAAGCTTGCATAACATCATAATCAAGAGACAAAGAGTCAAGCTCATGTCATAGATATATATCATGTCTAACGAACACCTCTACTACATACATAACAGCGAAGGCCAAGACAAAAGAAATGGGCTCACCCTTATAGTCAATATGGAACATATGGAAGAGTGTCTCAATACATAATAAGAGAAACATGGATAAACGTCCCGAGAATGGAGGACTCACCAACTATCTTGAGTAGTACCGCACAAGCCACATAGAGGAGGAGGGTCAACTTGGTCTGCGGCTCCTACATGGTGATATCATGTAGGCAAGATTATGCTTTAGTACGTTTGAATGTACTAAGTATGTAGGATGCAATGAAACAAGAGATAGGCATCATAATTGAAATGCATAACAATAGGCAATAGGCATAATGTAGAAATATGGCATGTGTGATTAATGCTTGAGTAAATCATGCTTAAGTAACTCATGCTTATATGGGATATCGTATGTCTAAAAGAGACCAAGCTAGATTTTCAAAGTGTAAACCCCTTGGTTGGTTGATGATGGTTTCACCCCATCACCCTGGTTGAGTGGTACAAACCCTTCACATGGTTGATGATAATTTTACCTCATCACGCTGGTGGCGAAGTACAAAATCCTCACATAGTTTATGAGTACAAACCCCACATGGGTTATCAAGGTACAAACACCTCGACAAGGTTATCTGGGGCTCTTAGTCCTCCCAGATCGGGCATGGTCTAATGCAATACTTTATATAGATTATATCATATACATAAGCTTATTTCATCATCATATAGTCAACCATATCGTATCTCGTACTTTGGACTTTCAACTCCTCAAGAAAACACACCCGGGCATTTTATCAAACACTTAGAGGGTGTGTAATGCTAGTATAAAATCATAAAATATAAAGATGAAGTCATGCAAGAAAATCCATTGTAAAACCATCAAGAAACACCTTGTAACACCCTTAAGCAACATACATCAAAATTCCTCCTCAAATCTTACAATACATCAAAGATTTATAGCTCAAAACATAGCAAAACAGTAACAATTTCACATAGCTTTAACATAGTGTGCAGTGAATTTCATAATATGCAAGACCCATTTTTAAATTAACTTTAAATCATGCAATTTGAGTAAATGGAGGCTTAGGTATCATGGGTGAAAAGGACCCAATGAAAAAAACCCACATGCCTTAGCTTGGAGATGAACTTGGTGAAGATTGGAGATGGAGATTTGAAGCTTGAAGAAGAACCTTGAAGGAAAATCTTAGTTTCGATGAGGGTTTGAGACTTGAATTTGGGAGTGAAAATATGACTAAGTGTTTGAGTGAGTATTGGGGAATATTTAGGATGATATGAGGGTGAAATATGACTAAGTATAGATAAAAACATGTTTGGGAACACTTAAACCCAAGACTTAGAAGTCTTGGACCGACTTAAAAAATCCATGCACCTTTTTACACTATTGTGTGTCGCGTGGGGAACGCGGATTGCTCACTAGAAATTGCATTCTTAAATTTCATAATTGATCTTTCGCTCTTAAATCGGGGTTAGACCCTTTTCCCCCTAAGTTTGACCCCCTGAACAAGAATATGAAGTCAAATTTGTGATATCACGCACAGATTTTGAGATATATGGAATTTAAAAATTTCTAACATTCCGAGGCACATTTTTGGGAACTTTTGGGTCGTTTCAGGGACTTGGTATGGTGATTAATAAGAATTGTTATACATGGGTCTTGTGATATTGTTGAATGGCCTTGATGATAATATTTCCCTGGAGGCGAATTGACTTGTTTCTATTATGTGGTTGCTGGTTTGATACTCCAATTGGCTGGTTTGAGTCTATAGAGGTAGGCCCATAAGGTATAAACATGTTACAGGGCACCTTAGCAGGGGTTCGGGATGCTTAAGATAGACTAAAAATAGCTCTGAGTCGGTACTCGGGTTTGTGCCGACCATGAACGCTATTTGTGATTTGGGACAGAGCGGGTCTGAGGGTGTCACCCTTGAGAGAAGTCATGCGGGTCGGAAGATGAGGTGATCTTAGGCTAGATGTGTTAGACTATTGAGGTTTAGAAATGGGTTGGACTAGTTGGATCTAAGTTAGCCCTATCTCTAGTTTATTCTGCTATACATCCTGTTCTCTGTATGTCAATGTTGCGTCAGCGTATTTTGGGTGACTTGCATGTACTCTAGCATGATTTTGTGGAGTAAAATAATTGTCTAACATTATTAAGGAAGGGTTTGGTGCTCAGACCACACACACATACAACGAAGAGTCAAGCTCAGTGTATATACCTGTCACATGTTCACAGCTCTAGCCAACTTCTTTCAGGCTCTTTCATAGACATATAATGAAGAACCCAGTTAATATAGCAGCTTGAGCCAACATAGCCCTTAATACAACAACTATCGTACCATAACATTATATATAGACACACATACACACAGAGCACATAGATCACATCCAGCCATATACAACAAATACTTCACAACTCAATCCAAAAATAATACATTCTTACACATTCCAACTCAAATATGCATAGATTTCATCTTAGTCTAAGATTTATAGAAAGTCTGGCCTACTTGACATCCAACGTCTCTTTCTTTGAGTCAATCCAGCCAAGATTTTCCCTCTCTGAATCGCCTCCGATGCTGCTCAGCTATCAAAACATAAGTTGCAAGATCATTACGGCTGATTTGATTGTAAAATCTCAAGAAACGGGTGAAATCACATTAATTATGACTAAATTAGAAAAAATCAAGACCCATAGTTGAAATGCTAAACTAATCCCTGAAAAATGATCACTACATCACCCCGAGTTCATAGCCAGAAATTCGGCACAAAATGGGCTCCAGAAGACTGAGAAAAGACCCAAAATGAAGTTAATAACTTTATGAGGAAAATATTCTTTTCAAAACTTTATCAGTCAAAAATCTCAAAAATTGGACAAAATCAGTGAATACCTAGCATATCACAGTGTTCCTCTAGAAACATAGAACAATTTAGAACAAATTTCACTTAATTTAGTTGAGAAATAACCGAATATCACAGTGTAAAATTTTCACCAATTTTGATATATGATCAACAAAAGAAACAAGAATTTTACCTCAAAACACGTGCCAAAATCGAATTTTGAAAAGTTTTTTGTGAACTCAAGTCACATAGTCTTTTGAATCACTCAAATCGGATGAAACATGAGCTCAGAATCGCAATACAAAATTGAGAGGAAGTATACATATATACATATATATCCCCTCACCTCCCTGAAACCGTACATAAATATGTGCTTCCACCTTGCTTCCACATGGCAGCACTGGATCATGCAATGTGCCAGCATCAGAATAGGCCACGCTCCCCCTTTTTTTATTAATCTTTCACATTCTTTTTCGTTGTTTCAGGCTCATTCGAATTTCAATTTTCACAAATGAACTATGTGATACTATAAATTTTGACGTTCCGGATCCAATGATGTGGTTGGAATTTCCAACGGAGCTTCTTAGAAAAAAGTGAGGATCTCACTTCTTTATACGCAACATTTAACAGAAAGCCCTCGGGAGGGTCAAATCACACTTGGACGTCATCGATATCAAACGAAGAGTTGCCCTAGATCAAAATTGACGTTACGAAGCTAACTGCACTATCAAAATTCTCATTTGGAGCACGGTTCCTGAGGTCATTGACATATTAATCGGTTCTGGCAGCTAAATTTGCAATCCAAGATATAATTACACCGGACATGCCCCTAGGCTAATTCGTCCATTCCATAGCTAATGGAATCAACATAATTTCACTCTAAGACCATTTACTAGGACTTTACTAGAAAACTCATTTTACAAATATAAACTCAAAATTCCACATAACTCCCATATAACCCGACCAATAGACATTCCAATAGTCCCAACGAATCACCAAGGTCCGAGGTCACTATGCACATTCTCAAATCAACATAATAACAACTAAACCATATAAATGACCTGGAGGGTCATTACAACCCTCTGGATCATTTTTTTAATGTATCCGGGTTATTGAATTAGTATATCTAAATTAATGAATTAATGTATTCGGATGGAATGAAGAGTTTTTAAAAATTTTAGAAAATGGATGGGAATAATGAAAAGTATGATAGATAAAAGAGTATAATTAGATAATTTTTCGATTTATTTGAGCATTATTTCTGTTTGCCCCCCAATGCTTAAACAACCATATCTTCGTCAATGATTGGCATCAAAGCCCATACATAATTTAAAATGTTGTAACGCTTGATTCTACAGGTCTCCACCAAAGTAACATTTTATTTTATTTTATATTATTTTAAAAAATATATAGAAAAGAGGATAGTCTCTAATGTGGTTACATCTTTTTTAATCACTATTCAGGTTTATAATTTTTTCAAAAGTTCTCAATTTTGGGAAATGGTTTGTTGATAATTAAAAAGTTTGTCAGCAAAGAAAATACATCAGGGTAGGTCTATCTTTTGTCTGTATTAAAATAAATAAAAAGATAAAACCTTTGAGTGGAAAGAAACTTGTTTTAAAATGACCTAAAATGAGGGTGTATTTAAGTTTAACTAGTTAAGTTGAGATGTGTTTTTAAATATGTCAATAGTTTGAAGATGAAATTAAAAACCACTATCAAGTTAAAGGATATTTCTAATACTTCTCTTATTAAATTTACTACTTATGGCATTGGGGTGTATATTATATATTTGTATTTCGATTGATACTTGGCAGAAGTAGCTCTACATTATGGCCTTTAAGAAAATGAGAATTTATGGAGTTTTTTCTCTGTGATGAGGACAAAAAATTTTAGTTTAAAAAAGTGATTGAGAGAATATCGGGATGTTAATTACTTAAAAACTGAAAACAAAAATGATGCATAGATCAATAAGTGGTCTCACGAAGAATCATAATAATTAAAAAAGAAAAAAAAAAGGAGGAAGAACTGAAAGCAAATATACATGATGCGTAGAATTAATTAGGAGGGAGTAATTTTCCCAGGATTTCTACTCTTTATGAACATGGTATGAGTTCTTTATATTTTTATTATTATTTTCTTAAATTGCAATTAAAAATAAGTAATCATTTTCATAATTTTACTTCTATCTATTTTTAAAGATATAAAATACTCCGATCAACTTTTACACGTGCGCTTATTCTCTTGAAAGACTTGATATATTTCAGCAGGTTGTCAATTGAGTGCTTTAGGTGTCTTTGCATTTGCTAATTGTAAGAGTGAATGGGTATTAATTCACAATCGTGACAGCTACGTCTCTTTTTTAAAATGTTATCCAAGTTACATTAAGGTATGAAATATTTTTTTAATTGACCTTATTTTAAACTTTTTTGCTTTTCTTTTCTTACATATAGAAAGTGTTAAGTAGTTCTTATAGTTCCTTTCAATTTGATGGAAGCACCAAATAGAAATATTTTTTTCTTAAGACTGAAAATTCGTAGTTAAAAGAATTTATAGTTAATTTTTATGTAGCATTCGTAGTTAAAAGAATTTATAGTTAATTTTTATGTAGCAAAGAGTGCCAGAAAAAAACAAAGAGTTCAAATTTCACAAAAAATTTGATCTAAAATAATGTCGACATTAAAGTCTATTCAATTGGATTCTATTTAGAAACTACAATAACTACACCACAATACAAACTATATTTAGAGATTTATAGAACTACAATAACTATACCACAATCCAAACTATATAAATTACTTTGTATTCATTCTGAAGTATTTTATATTTAATTTTTTATGTAGTGAATAGCATCAAAAAATGCAAAGGACCAAATATCAAAAATAACATAGATCTGAAAATAATGTCCGCCACTAAATTTCAACCAATTGGATTCTATTATGATATTTAAGGAACTACAATAGCTACACCACTATACAAACTACATATAGTGATTTGTGAAACAACAATAACTACACTACAATCTAAACTACATATAGATTATTTTGTGGCGGTGAGAATTACAATAATATTACAAATTACAATTGAAAATTAAAATAAAGAATAAATATTTTTTAGGCTGAGGGGTAGATATCCCGCTCTTTTTAAGAAGATTCAAGTTCACTGCGGTAAAATAAAAATATTTTCATCGATCCAACAATATTCTTATTAACTCGTCCCCTCTAAGATACAACAGTTTTTTCACACAGAATGTGTAACTCAACAACTCTGGACAAGAGTTGAGTCTCAAGCTCCACACTAATAACACCTCCTTTAACTAAAACTCTCAAAATATTGTGCAAACAATATTTTTTCCTGAACCTCTTGTTCTCTCTTATTTTCTACTTGCTGAAATAGCGCAGAATGACCTGCTTTAAATAGAGGCAGAAAGACACCTTTTGCTAAATAATTAAGAACTATGAAAAGTACCAATACACAACAATTGACAGGCCAAATGATGAGAAAATATAACAAAGTGGATGTAACATCCAATAGCTCCACTATTGGAGTAAAAAAGAATTAAAGAAAAAGATAATATTAAAAAATGGAACCAACAATCTCCCCCTCATTTTTTAATATTATATAGAGTCTATTGTAAGTAAACATAGAGCAATAGCGCAATGAAATAGTAGATCGATATACCTCTAGCCATTGTTGGTGATGTAGTCAGAATCATCGTCATTTGCTTTTCATTTTCCGGTAAGTCTTCTAAGCACTCAAACCTCACTCAAGAAGGTGTGGAGTAAGAAAGAGATTTGTGCTTAGGGACCTTTAACCAGATGTAGCCTTTTTTATAGCTATTTTACCATCAAGAATAGTAGTGGAGAAGTTAGTGGGAAGTGGGAAGTGGAGTAGTGGAGAAGTGGAGTAGTGGAGTAGTGGGGAAGTTGTAAAGTAGTGGATGATTATGTAACTTCTATGGAAATTACAAACCATATCCATGGAGGTTATGGAGGTTATGGAAGTTATGGACCACTATCCATGGAATGTGGCCAACATTCCAACATTCTCCCACTTAGTCCGTCACTCTAATCCCATTAGTGAAACATAATGCATGAATTATGGTCACAGTTCTTCTGAAGGCGAGTAGTATCTTCCATGTATTACAATATTCTATGCTTCTAAATCTTAGCTCACATAAATAATCAATAAACTCAATGTTTATTCTAGGTCCATATTTTAGTGATAATTCTTAAAGTAAAACTGAATGCGTGCACAATTAACAAGAATTTTCATATAAAATAGAGTTTCATGAACTTCTATAGTTACAAAGAAATGTTATAAAGTGAGATATTGGGACTAAGTCCCATTATGACTACATGATCCTTAAATTTATGCAGTGCCATGCCTTTAGTTAAAGGATCAGCTAACGTTGCTTCAGTGCTGACATGTTCAATGACCACTTTCTTATCTTTATAACGTTCTCTTATGGCTAGATATTTGATGTCGATATGCTTGCCTCGACTACTACTTTTGTTATTCTTAGCCATAAAGACAGCAGCTAAATTGTCAGAATATAATTTTAATGGCTTATCTATAGGTCGACAATTCTAAGCCCATAAATGAAACTCTTTAACCATACACCATATGAGGTATCCTCAAAACAAGAAACTAATTCAGCCTCCAATGTGGAAGTAGTGACCAAAGTCTGTTTGGCATTTCTCAAAGATATAGCTCCACCGGCTAATATAAAAATATATTCTGAAGTTGATTTTCATGAATTAACACAACCAGTGAAGTCCAAATCAGAGTAGCCAATGACTTCCAACTCATTTGATCGTTTATACATAAGCATGTAGTCTTTTATCCCTTGAAGATATCTTAAGACTTTCTTTGCATCTTTTCAGTGGTCAAGACCTGGATTACTCTAATATCTTCCTAACATTCCAACAGTAAATTCTATGTCAGGTCTTATACAAACCTGAGCATACATCAAGCTTCCGACAGCGGAAGCATATGAAATGTCTTTTATTTTCTCCCTCTCAAGATCGTTCTTCAGGCATTGATTCAAATCGAACCTATCACCCTTCACTATGAGAGCTACACTTAGTGAATAATATTTCATTCGAAATCTCTCCAGAATTTTATTGATATAGTATTCTTGAGATAGACCTAAGGTACCTTGATGTCCATCTCCATGAATCTTAATGCCAATAACATAAGATGCATCATCCATGTCTTTCATATCAAAATTTTTGGAGAGAAATTGTTTCACCTCATGTATCATTCCCTTGTCATTAGATACAAGTAAGATATCATCCACGTATAGAACTAAGAAACATATTTTACTCCCACTAACCTTGGTATATATATTAATCCATAATATTCTCAACAAAGCCAAATGAAGAGATGACATTATGAAACTTTAAATACCATTGACGGGAGGCTTGTTTTAGTTCATATATAAAATTTTTTAACTTGCATAACAAGTGCTCACCATTACTAGAGGAGAATCCTTCTGGTTGTTTCATATAAACCTCCTACTCTAGTTCACCACTCAGAAATGTGGTTTTCACATATATCTGTTGTAATTCTAAATCAAAGTGAGCTACTAATGTCAATATAATACGCAAGGAATCTTTTTTAGACATAGGAGAAAAGGTCTTTGTGTAGTCAATTCCTTCCTTTTGAGTAAATCCTTTAGCAACGAGTCTTGCTTTATATATTTTTATGTTTCTTGATGAGTTTTTTTTAGTTTTAAAGACCCATTTACATCCAATGGTTTTAACACCATTAGGTAACTCTACAAGATTTCAGACTTCATTACTTTTTATGGAATTCATCTCTTCTTTCATGGCATTGTACCACATTTTAGATTCTTCACAATTCATGGCTTGTGAAAAAGACTCAGGATCATTTTTGACTCCAATACCAGATTCTTGTAAATATCAACAAAGTCACTAGGAATTGCTGATTTTCTTTCTCTAGTAGATATTCTTAATGTTGCACCAACATTCTGATATGGAACATGTTGTTCAACTGGTTGTTGAAGAGATTCAAGAATTACTTGAACATCTTGATCTATAGGAACATTTTCAGCAGCTTGTCAAATCTCATCGATTGGTTATTCAACTCCCAATTGTACTTCAGGGGATTATGAACAACAATCAATTTTTGTGTCACGCCCCACTCAAAGGGTCATGACCAATGTCCGATAGGGACACCTAGATACATGCTAACCTTAAATTTCCAATGAAACTGACCTGAAAATCTACCGAAATTTCGACAGAGTTCCCTCTGTTTTATTAACTAACTGCACCTGCAAAAAAGAACCCAACAGCAACCCAGACAACAATGCAAATACATTTTCACTTGTATATATACATAAATGCGGGCCAACAAGGTCTCCGCTGCGGTCCTGCCGCCTAATAGTCATGTCATACATAGAGTAACGTGGTCTCGCCGCCTGATCAGGTATCAAATACATATAATAGACTATGTGGTCAAGTATCTCTCACATACCCACTACCCACTAGTATCCACAGACCTCTATACA
>JAABOM020041801.1:0-16452 GCA_011800125.2 Solanum clarkiae
ATTAATCGGTTGAGATTTATATAATTTTTCGAGTAGAATAGAATATTATAACTATAAAATAAATTTTCTGGTAAATTCCTACTAAACGGCCTTGGAATGAAATTCTAACGGTTCCATCGGCTCATGAATGACCAAATTATGCTAGGAGCATGTTCGGTGTATCTTGTGTTTTTCAAATTTATCCAGCGAAATAGGTCAATAATTGGCTTTAGTCAACACCCTCAGAAAATGTTCCCTGGACAAGTGTATTGATTGCATAGTCTACTGTAGAACATTGAGTTTGATCTGGAACGATCTTTCATTTGATTCCACAGACTTCTGGATACAATATGACCCCTATGATCTTTCTATAAAAAGATGTATATAAAGAAGTGGGACCCATATCAAATCATAATGACCTCCGGTGGAAATTTTTTCTACGCCATTTGATCCAAAATGTCAGAATTATTAGGGATACATATTGCAAAAATCAAAGTCCGAACGAGCCGAAACATCGAAAAAAATGATTGGAAGATTGCTGAAAGAGGGAAGGGGTGATGTGGCAAGTTCATGGGTTTGCCATGTGGGCGATCTGGCGATGCCATGTGATAGTAAGTTGGAAAGAGGATTACATGCCTATGTATATGTGGTTTCCAAAAGATTATTATACATATATTCCCCCCAACTTTACACTGTATGTTTAGGTTATTTTTCATCTGATTTGAATAGTTCAAAAGGCTAACTCGTGTATTTTTTCGAGAAGAACATCATAGAAGTGTCAGAATTACTTTTGGCACACGTTTTGATGTAAAATCACAGTTTCTGCTGAATATATTACTGTGAATTATCGAAAACTTCATGTTATGATATCTTAGTCATTTCTTATTGAATTAATTGAAATTTGGATCTATATTGTACTACTATTCGAGCTTTACACCATGGTATGTTTGGATTCAGTTAATTTGGTCTTATCTTTGAGAAATCTGAAAAGGAACCTGTTGTACATATAAGTTTTCTTTTCAATAAGAATTGTCACTCTGTTTTTAGGCTATTTCTTAGTGTTCTGGGCCTTGGTTTGAGCTCAATTTCTGGCTATAAACTCAGAGTAACATAGAGATCATTTTACGAGGATTTGTTTGGTATTTAGGATGTGGGCTCCATTTTTTCCCATTTTAGTCGTACTTAACATATTTTCCCCCATCTTTTGAGATATTATAGTCAAAACAGTCGTATATGTTGTGATTTCTATTTTGAAAGCTGAGTGACATTTGGAAGAGGTATGTTAGGGTAAAGCTTGGGTGGACTGATCCAGAGCTTATGGAGTTGTCTTCCAAGTAGGATAGGTTTTCTTTACCTCTAGACCAAGGTAAAATAGGTAGTGAGAACTTTTTGTTATTAGAGATTTCTAAATAAAATATATCTAAGTTGCTAAGACTGTGGCCGTTTGGGCTTTGCAATACCTACTTCTGTTATGTGAGTTGGTTTTAGTGTTGTTGTGTCTATGGATGATTCTAATAAGGATTGTAAGGTTGAGATCGAGAGCGACTGAGGTAAGTAAAGCATTGATATTACCTATGTACTTGATTTTTTAACTACTGATTGACCCGTTGGGCTTCCTGATACTGATGAATATGTAATACCTGGTGTGATTTTACTTACTTTTTCCTTATGTTATGACTAGCATCCTATTAAAAGCTAAATGCAAACGTATGTCCTTTGATTGATACATGTGCCTATTTGGATACTAGGTTACCTGTGTGGGTGGTCTGGTAGTATTGCTATATAGAATTTAAGGGGCTGGTTGTCAGTTTACTCCTAGCTATACATTGTGAATCTGTACTTATAACTTTGTTGTTGTGATTCTATTGATATATTGTTTCACTAGTGACTTAATTGTGTTCTATCGAGGGGAGGCACGTTATGCTTTGGGTATTAGCTAGGATGTCTAAGGTTGCTTGGATATGATTGTACTTATCGATTAGATTGTCTAAGATTGTTCTTGATATTTTTGGTTGTCTTGGACTATGATGAACCCGTCAATAGCTAGACCTGATCTTATACTAATCTTAGTGATACGTATGTCTGGTTGGTAGCTTATATACCTGTTAGGTTGTCAAGTATTGGGGAGTTGTCCTTTGGGTGATTGGTTATCGATTGGACTTTTGACTATGCATTGAGGTTCTGCTATTGTGTGAGGCTATGGATAGACCAAACCCCTAGGCACTCATTAATGAGATTACGATCCTAATTGGGAGACATATGCTACACCCTAGGAGTTAGTCATATTATTTATGGTGTGGGGATTCTGTGTTGTATTGATCAGTTGGATTGCCTACTATCTTGTCCTTAGGACTTATTACATTCATCAGATGGCCTGTCTATTATTGCCCCTGGTTACTTCTTACGTTATCAACTGGATTGTTATCATTATTATGGATACATGTAATATTTGTGGCTATTTGCATCCTAGGGGCTTTATCCTAGGCTTAATCCAATGCTTCCCTAGGCTTACATTATTCAGAGCCAAAATATAATGATGTATATACACGGTTTGACTTAAGAGGCACAAACCCTAGGGACCAGTTGAGCAGTGGTCATTCCTGGGTTGGAGGCACGTTTGATTATTCTTAGGAACGAGACCTGTTTGATTGTTCCTCGTTACGTTACCCAGTTTATTGTCATCCATTGGCTATGGTTGACATATGATTTTTCATTCCTCAGTCGGAGGCCAGTCCGGAAAGGGGGTTGGAGGCCTCAGACGACAGGTAGGGGTTGAAGGCCCTAACTGATACTATATTCTGCACTGGTTTAGATGGCATACTATCTATTACTAATCCCTATGTCCTTACACCTATATACCCCCTGGTTGTGCGTGGGTATACCTTCTGGGCTTATGGGGGCCCAGTTGGCATACAAGCATAGACATTAGGGCCTTACACCCACGTACAATTCCATCCCTCGACCATCTGATAGTGTGATATAGTTTCGTTTGATTTTATCAGATAATTGCTTGTATACTACTCTGTTCTACTTAGTTGGTTCTCTTACTCTTACTCCGCTACCCCGACAAAGTACTACAGGATCAAGTACGTGCTAGTGATGTCACTCAATTCGGCAACTCAAAGGAAGCAGGAGCGGTCGTCATCAACATAATAACCCAACTAAGAGATTGGGGTCGATCCCACAAGGAATTGTTATTCAAGGTAGAAATGACTTATTGGACTAAGTATAAGATCTGTAGGGTTGCAATATTCAAAATAATGATTGAACTACACAAATTCTAATGAATGACTTAAACTGCAATTAAGGAAAGATGTTAGGGATCTGTAAATATGGGAATCAATATACCATTTGGGTCTAAATAATTGACAAAAATGAGTTGATATTGAGTGAATATGCTAGTTTGCTTGTAACCTAATATCAACTATGATACAAGGGTTATTTCGCATGAATTAACTAAAAAATCATACGCGACTGCCGAGGACACGCTTGGCCTATGAAGTCTTACACAAACCCATAATATTTGGCCACTAAAACCATGGTTGTAGACTTCAATCAAAACCCCTAGATGTTTTCAACCATTATATCGATTCCACACTCTAATCGTTCTTGATAAAGCAACAATCAGAGATCTAGAGCAAACCTCAAGTTCGCAACTTTGAAATTATAGATTAAACATAGGAATGGACATAAATTCATTCAAATCGACTACAGATAAGTCAAAATATTGAAGACCTAATGGATAAATCAAAAACCCATATCAATTGCACACCCGCAACACGACGGTTTTAGCCTCACATGCTAGAAATTAAATATTTGTTACCAAACATAGTAGCAGCAGTCATGGGTAACAAGATTGAATAGATATTAGTTAATTATCACCAGCTAATCTTCTCCATTTTTCTTGCCAAAAGCTTCAAAATACTAACTCTCCTTTGTACTCTAAGAGAAAAGTCTATGTACTACTCTCCATAGAAGACTGGTTGTTCTGATATGGTATGAACTGATATCTAGAATGTCTATTCTATAATTGCTTGCATGCTCCATGTAAATGTGTGAAAGTTTATACTGCGAAATGTTATTTGACGGTCAAGATCGACCATCACTGAGCATTGTGCCGAATGTGCACTTGACCAGTTTCCTTTGCATCTTCATAAGGCTTCCACTTCTGCAACATTAGGCAATGACTCTTCATTCTGCTGATGCAATTTGGTGATGTCACCAAAATATCTATCACATCGCCTTCTTTTCAGTGTTTTGTAGTTTTGTGTGTTGTAACTTTAGGCGATCTTTTGTGCAACTCGGTGGTACACCAAACATGCTTTGTGATATCGAATTTGACCGCCTTCTTGAATTGATCAAGAACCCTTGATTACTGCAAGAAGATCACCGAGTATGTTGGCGATATCACGTTTCTCTACCTCTTTGCACTTTTTCTTCCATTCCAAGATTTCAACAACTATTGTCTATTTGTGCACTTTTAATTCCATTTCCTATCATAGCACATACATATTTGTTAGAAGTTAGAAATAATAGCAAACTAAGAGTAATGATTCTTTGCAAGCTAGCCCCAAAATGAGTCCGAAATATGGACTCATCAACGCCCCTAACTTAAGTCTTTGTTTGCCCTCAAGCAAATCAAACATCAATCTATCCAATTTTAGAGCTTGTAAACAGGGCCACAGGGAGCAACACATATATTTTCACCTTTTTCATTGCTTCTTGAGCTTCCAAAAACCACTCATGTTACGTTGAAGCCTCGAGAGATGACTAAGAAGTAATCAAAACATGTCTATGCTCACAATTGCTCATGTAGCTGCTAATCACTGCCTAAAAGAATCACCATTTACCCTCACGCCAAAGAAGATCCTTAACACTCAATATTATAACATTGAATTCGAAGGATCTCTTCAACTCTCCCTCTCCCAAAAGAGAAATAGCATGCAAGCTTCAACCTGTAGGCTAACCCTTGTTCTCATTCAGAGTTCACTTGACTTTCTTCCGGACTAGGATCTAAAGGACTTTGCTAGGACTGTAATGTTACGTAAATGTTGGGTAGGATAGGATATGGTCAGTAGTGGCTCATCCCTCCTTAAACTCTACATGCTCTTTTCAGTCTCAAAGGTTCTTTTGGTCCCTTTGTCATTCATCTCCTTTTTGACATCTCTTTTGATTTTGATTTATTATCCTAAGTGTCTCCCTTTTGCACTCTCTTTCACAATTTTAAGAGGGTTCTCAATTTTCAAGCATTGTTTTTCACTTTTTCTTTTCATTCATTTCTTGGACTCCTCGATTTCTTTCTTTCATTCTTGTCCCTTTTTTTTGACTCTTTTATGGGAGACACTTCCTTCTTTCTACTAACACCCCCAACTTAGCCTTTGGCGACTACTTAGTATTTCAAGCTCAAGGAGGGATCGATAGGGAACAAGAAGAAATTGTATTTCACAAATATGAGTCAAGGTTACAAGGTTGTCAAACAATGGATGAAGGCTCAAAAGGGCTTCACTAGGGATTCATTTCGCCAAATAATGGATGAAGGCTCAAAAGGGCTTCACTAAGGATTCATTTCATTGTCAAGGGGTGTCACTGTGGTCAAATGGACTAAATGGAACCAAAGAAGGCCTAAGGTCCTCTCCTAATCCAGAATTCAGTAAGCTACTCCTCAAAACAAACTGAATAAGTTCTAGATGCTGCAAGACAAGCATTTCAACAAGATAACTACTCCCACATTGGAAAAATGGCTTCGTATTTAAACAATGGCAACACACTTACATTTTTCGATCATCCCATATCCAAGCTCAATTGCTCACCTAGCCAACTCAAGATTCCTCAAATCCATTCATGGATTGATTTATCAAGAAAAGACTAATTGGTGAGTACATGCTCCTCGTCCATGGCACCATCCAAAATCAAAGATATGCAACATTGGTACCCGGATTGCTAAGGACTAGAGACATGATATTAACATATGAATGACTTGTATATATGCTAGGGGTTCGCCACAATTCAAGGACATCATTTGCAACCATTCATCCATTAAACATAAAAAGAAAGAAAAGTAAAAATAGAAAAAATAAGCACTACTCTATTACAACCCAAATTAAAATTTATTTACAATTAATTACACCTCAACCATCAGAACTACCAACTCCCAACTCTATAGGCAACATGAATCAAATTGAAACATAACTTAGCTCAACTACCCTACAAAAGAAACACTGTTCTCAAATTAATCCAACAAAAAATTCAAAATGGAACATGGATGACTGAGTTAAGGAATCCCCCTAATGTATGTCGTGGTGCACTAAGGTTGGAAATGAAAGGAGCTCAACTATGTTGGGTTACCCCTGATCTATTGGGATTGTTGCAGGGGTGACTTCTTGTATGCTAGCAAACTTCCTCTCCCTGCTTTCTTTATTCTTTGCCCTCCTAGCCTCAAATTGATTGGCGAAAGTCTTCACTCTAGCCTTCTCAACTGTTGTTGTAGGAGGGCACTCCATAGCCTCACGCTTGTTTTTGAAACATCACCATTAACCATCATAGGTTGGTTAAGGCTCTCAACTTCGTACCATAATTTCGAGCTCATTTTCCATTTGATTTAAATGATTCAAAAGTCCATGTGACTTGGATTTTTGTAAGGAACGTCATGGTGAAGTTGGATTTGGGATTTGATGCGTATTTTGAGGTAAATTCACTGATTTAGTTGATTACTTTCTCAAAATTAGTGAATACTTTACGTGTTGATTTCATAATTGATTCTTGACAACTAAATGAATTTTAGCCTAAATTGTTCTACATTTTTAGGCAAACGCTGTGGTATGTTGTGTGTTCGCTTATTTTATATGATTTTTGAGAATTTTGACCGAGAAAGTTTTGAAAAGATTATTTTCCCAGTGAAGTTCTTAACTTCATTTCGGGCCTTTTTTCAATTTTCTGGGGTCTATTTTGGGTCGAATTTTCGATTGTAGACTCAGGGTGACATGGAACCATTTTTTAGGAATTTGTTCGAGATTTTGGATTTGGGCTCTATTTTTCTCGTTTTAGGCCCGATTGACGTATTTTCGCTAGTTCTTCAAGCTTTTACAGCCAATTAAACTGTATTGACCTTGAAGATTTTATTTTAACAACTGAGCAATATTGAGAAGATATTTGGAGGGGAAAAGCTTGGTTGGATTGACTTAAAGCAATAGACGTCGGATGTCAGGTAGGCTAGGCTTTCTTTAAACCTTAGACTTAGCTGAAATGTTGCAGATTTGAGTTGGAATGTGTAGAAATGTACTGTGAACGGGTTGAGCTGTGGAATTTATATTGTATATAGCTGGTTGTGAATCTACATGTGTTATATATAGTGATATAGGACTACAATTGTTCTATTGAGGGTTATGTTAGTTATAGCTGCTATACTAGCTAAATTCTTATACTGTTTGGCTACAAGAGTGTCGGAAAAGGGATGTTTGGGCTACAAACATATGACAGTATGTACACTAAGCTTGACTCTTGCTTGTATGTGTGTGCGGCCTTGGGCTACCAAAACATACTAGCTATTGAGGCTGACCTTTAATTAGATGATACCTTGTGAGGCAAATCTAGTATCTATATCTGATTGGTATGTATATGCATGATGCGGTTGTGGTCATCTATATCTATTTTGAGTACTTGTGGTAGAATTTCATATTTAAGCATGATTGTATCCTACCTTGTGACTTATGTGATCCTGTATACCATTGTTATCGATTATGTACTTGTGCTACTGGTTCGTGAGTGGAGAAACACACCATGTTCTAGGGATGGTTATTGTGCACCCCTAAGGGAGCCTTGCGTTTTATGATATGAGAAGTGTTGCTATTGTGCCACTGACAGGTTAGAGACGGGAGTGTGACCCTGGTATCTAGGTGTAGGATATATCCGACATGCTTCCTGGGGTTATCAGTGATGAACCACTAGCTATGTGTGTCAGTCCTGAGAACTAGCACCCTATTTAAGAAAAGCGTATTTTTGGTGGGCCGACACATGGTTACCTTGAGCGAAATCCTTGATAGCAGTTCGGTTGCATTATGATTCTGGGTAGATGTCTTGCTTATCTAGCCTCTTGGGCCTTAGCTTAGATTATACCGACACTGCCCTATGAGTTGTTTTACAGAAAGAGGAGGCCTGAAAAGGGCCAAATATAGCCTATTTCCTTGAGATAGGCATGTGTTCTAACTTGACTCGCACCTCTATGAATGTGTATAGCTTGTTTCTACTGAGATACTAAAACCACGAGGCTGTGTGTTGATTATATGTCGTGTTATGGCCTGATTCTAGCATAGATATGACTTTGTTGGGTTGGTTGTCCAGGATATTTATGATATACCATGATTGTTTATGTTTACTCTGGGATCATTGTATTGATGAGGTCTGGTATACTTGGCCTTTTGGAGGCCTGATTACACTCCGATGTACTGCTAATTATTACTGTGCATTATGCTCTCCATATGATGTTGGGCTATCTGTGGTATCTGAAAAAGGTGGTAGTTATAGTTGTGTGGGTTGGATTTAGATTATGGGATACCTAGGTTGTCAGTGTTGTCGCCTATGTTCACTCTGGGAACGATAAGGTTATTTTTGCCTACATTCACTCTAGGCATGGTTTGATTATAGAGTTCTAGATCTACTTAGACTGGTTGAGTATATTGATATCTCCGGCCCTAGATTACTCTCCCCATCGTTATTCGAGCTTCAGTGGGCACGTCCAAGTATCCGAGTCCACTTGTTACATGCCTCGTGGTCTAAGTTTTGATGGCCAAGAGAAAAGATGTTGATTCCTAGCTTCGAGCACCTGCTAATCTATTAGGGTCGAGGATCCCACTGACTCCATTTCAGGGCTAGGCTCCATTGATTGATATTTTAGGTCAAGGACACCGCTGATTCCACTTTGGAGGTGAGGCCCCATGATTGACATTTCGAGATAAGACAATGTTGTATGTAAGGGAGATTCTTCCTCCCATGAGGGATACATCCCATTATTATGCATGTATATTTTGGATCGAGTGCCACGTGTCGGCACAGGGTTAAGGACCTAGTTGACTTGTTATTGTTAGGGCGAGGCTCATGATTGATTACCCGTGGATCCACATACCTATTTACTCCCTAATTGTGTGTGGGTGTAAGTCCTAGGCTTCTGGGGGCTCAGGGGGCATTTAGGCTTAGACATTAGGGCATTACACCCATGTACAACCGACATGTGATCATGTTATATTAGGAGTTGGGTTCTATTGTGAATCAGTTGATCAGATTGTACGCGGGTCTACCTTCTGGGCTTATGGGGACTTAGTTGGCGTATAAGCATAGACACTAGGTCTTGCACCCACGTACAACACTACGCCTCAATCAGGGGCAGTTATTGTATGATCCTATACAGTTTTCGTCAGTGGTATCGATGTTCATCACTTGGTTGGTTCAATTATCATTTTTCATCTCCTTGGTTAGCTCGGTGTGGTTTGAGTGTTTCCAGACATTCTTATTCTTTGATTTGAGTTTGTTTTGCTACACTTCTATAGTTCTCTTTATATGTGGGCTTTATATATGTTTACTATTTCACTCGATCGGCCGACTATTAGATGCCCTTTCAAGTACTCACTCCCTACATTTCTACATCTTCCTATGGTACAAGTCTTGATATGGGCCGTGATTGTTGAGTTAGGAATGTAAGAGTGAGCAGGAGACTTCGTTCGAGTGAGCACTAGTAGCTTTAGCTTCGTCGCATCCTCTTTCCTTGTGATGGTCGTCTTTTGCTTTCTAACAATGGCCTTGTACAGTAGAGTTATGTATTTGTAGGTGCACTCCTGGTTTTATGTATTTTACTATTATTGATATATGTATATGATATGTCTTAGTGTCTATTGTAGATCTGCACAGTTGACTTCTAGGTTTTGGGTAGATTTCGGTTATGTATATTGTCATATTGGTTATGGTTTGGACTGGAAAGCTAGGACTGGTACCCTAGGGTTGGGTAATTGGCTTGCCTGTAGGTGGGATCTAGCAGGCATTATCATGATTGGGACTGGGTCATGACATGGTATTATAAAAATTGTATTTTTAATCAATTTATATTATAAAAAGTGATCTAATTTTGGATTTATTTTACTGACAATATTCTTTTAATGAAAATTTATTCATGTCTTTAAAAGGGTTCTATCAACTAAATTTACAATTTACTATTTGAAGAAAAAATAATTTAAATTATGTGCTGGTGCGATTTATGATTTCACATGATCTGATTTTTTTTAAGTTTAATAGTTCATCAATGTTCAGAGATCATTATGTTCTAATTATTTTTAAGAGAAATTTCAAATATATCATTTACACATAAAATAAAAATAAAAATGTATATTAAATTTGATGGAAATTACAAAATTGTAATATATATTTTAAATAGCCACTGTAGCAGCCTTTGAAAATTTATTGGTTATTTCAATTTTAAAGAGTCATTTTATGAGTGTGGGGGGAAATATTTTTCTTTTGTAAATTTCGTTTCAATATTAAATTCGATCCAAAGAAATAAAATTGTGGGTGCGGATCTACGAGAGTGGAATGGATTGAAAATTAATTATTTTGCTCTGCAGAATGCGGCAAATCAGGTGGAAATGCTCGCGGGTTCATGTGGATCTGTCTTGCAGTTCCTTCACAACTACCCTACCACCACCTTGTAACCGCACCGCTCCACAACCACCCCAAAATCGCCATGCCCCATTTGTTATGTAGAATGATCTATCAACAGTCAACTATTCGAGCAAAAAATCAATCTATAACCTAGTATCAGGTGCAAAATAAATAAAAGTGAATAAAATCGAATGACTTACCTTGTGGAGCCATAACAAATAATAGAACGTACTAGGTTTTTTTATCAGGTATGGTTCCTCAAGCTGATTATGTCTAATTAATAGCCGATATCAATCCCTCTTTTGATATTATCAAAAGCAAAACAAAAATATCCTATATAGAATTATGGCGAAAGCCTACTGGGCCATCTCATAATGGGCCTTACTAGGTAAGTGTGACCCAACATGTCATCATGTCATCTAGGTATTACTTAACACATATTTTTATCATATTGAATGCTATGTAAGGAAAATGCTGACACTTTTAGAAAGATTTTAGAGAAATATAGAGATTTTTCTCAGAAAGTCTTAGCTAGAAATCTATGAATTTATTGATAAAGTTGTTGGAGTTCTCTAGTCGTGCAGAGAATTCTAGAGATAGGACTTAATTATAAATATTAAGGAACTTGAGAAATAATTAGTACGTATATATTATCCGTTACACGATCAATATAAATAGGAGGGTCATTTCATTTATAAATAATCAAACAGATCTCTATGATACAAAAACTTTTTAGCAAAATTTTCAATGTCTTATCAAGCGATATCGGGTATAGTAAGATCTATTAAGAGTTTTTCTTGATTTTCTCACCATGTTTGACTTTTATATTTTTCTTGAAAAAAGTCAAAGTATTATCATAATTACTTTTACTTTTTCTAAAAGGAAAAAAATATAATTTTCTTTCATATTTGGTTATTACTTTCTTGGAGGAGAAGTTGGCTAAAATAAGCAATTAAAATTCGTTCAAATCATAAGAGCACCCCCAACTAGAACTGTATTGTGACCTCATAGTACTATCATAAAGTAAAAGAAGAGAGAAAGCACTCCCTGAGATGATCACTAGGCACTCTGACCCGAGTCTCCTCACCACAATTGATTTCCATGGCATTAGCATAGAGTTCGGTTGTCGTGGTGTGTTTGACTCCAATTAGCTCCTTAACATAGCACATTGAATCCTGGAGCTTTAGTCTTCCTCTCTCATCAATAGCAGGAATTGAGCTCAACGAATTGTGTTGTTGAGAGTCATCTTTACTCAGTTAGACCTACTATCAAAATCACATGACAAGAGCATCTTATTTATGTTAAGAGTCGTGGATTTAGGATAGAGAATCAACTGAATATAGTTTGGATCAAGTAGTGAAATGTTGCTACTTTTGTGTGGTAACATATTTCATTCAGCATTCGCAGAGTTCAGGGCATACCAAGACTTCACGTCCGCAGCAAATTGTCCACGTTCGTGGAAGGCTGAAGGTTTCCCAGAACAGTGTGATCGCAGTATAGTAGCCTTGTTTACGGATAGCAATAGTTGCCAGATTTACATTTCAGATTTTACAAAGGCATTTTGTCAAACACATGATAGACATACATTCTCAGCTTTGTTTTGACAAAAGTCACCCCTAAATTCACCTCTAACAACATTCAATCAGTACCCAAAACAACAAACAACAGGATAGCATTAAAACCCACTCTGTTTTTCAACATTAAGGACCAAAAATCGATTTCCAAAACACTTAAAGGTGGGACACACAACAATGGGAAAGTAAACCCGAGAAAACAACAGTAGATAAGAGCAGCATCAAGGCATTCAACTTCATGGTTATGAGACAATACATTTAGCAAAGAAACTAATCCATGCAATGAAATTTCCTAGTTGAACAAATTAACAATTATGAACAAGGAAGGAGTTGTAGTGAGGTAGTCGTACATTGGGATGAGTGACCAAACATGATGAAGAAAAGAGAAGTTGAGCTACTCCTTCAAGACATGTGAGATTAAAGTTATAAAGGACTTCTTTACCTCACATGTGATTTTTATCCCATGTTGTGATTTCTCTTTTCTGAATGTTCCAGACAAAGTCACTGATGCCCTGTCTTTTCATTCTGGGCACCCAAGCAACATACCGCCTTCACGAAAGTCAAGCGTGATCAGACACATCGTCGAATGTACACACTCTGCATTCAAGGAAGTTGACTGAATGCTAGAATTGGGCTGATTTTCTGCAAATTTTGGTGAACACAGGCCCAAATGGGCAATTCTCCTTTGTACACTGGGCGATCCTTGTGCCCAAAGTGCGGCCAAAACGACCCATTTTCACCCTTTTGCCATTTTTCTTAGTACTTCCACCCACTTCTTCAATTCCAATCACCTTGGCACTTTAAAACCTGTGCAATTCCACTACCAAAGACTTGAAAATTTTGAAGCTTAGCCAAAAATTAAAAATGAAGATTAAGAAGCTATTCTAACAATCAATAATGCAAGAATTTAATAAACAAAAACAAAAACTTGATTCACTACCCCCTTTGTGTTTCCATTTTGAGGTTATGAATCTCCTCCCCATTTTCAATATGATTAACCATTTGAGCTCATGAGGAGGGTGAAGACAGACCATTAACATTTTCCACCGGTCTCTCCATTTTGAGGACTTAAATTGTCTACCCAACTTGTAATCAACTTTCCTTTTAGGTCCCTTGGGTAGACATGGGAGTGTCAAGAGGTCTTCTTCAATTCTAGATTCATATTTCATGGCCTCCAAGTAGGCAGCACCCCCCAACTTCAAATAAACCAAAGTTGCCATTTAGGATTTACATCGCTTGTTCTTGCAACTTTAGTATCATTTCCTCAAGTTTGGCTTCTTGGATAATTATTTGGCTTGAATAAATCCATAGGCCCAATATTGCTTCCATATCAAGCTCCAATCCTTCTATTTGAGACTCCAACTCATAGTTGGCTGCCTTTGAGCTGGAAACCTCACTCACTTCATTGCTTAGTTTCAAGTTGACCTCCAAAACATCGATTTCCCATTCATACCGGTCCAACTCGTAACATCTAGCAACAAGAGAGCACTTGAGATCATCCCTTGTGTTGAGTAACTCATGCCTTTGTGCCACTTCTTTGGCAATTCTAAGATTCAGGTCGGTAAACCAATCTTTACTCACAACACTCTTATCTCTACTCTCTTCTTCCACACCATTTTGCTCCCCACGAAGTACAATACTCCGAAGGAGATAGAAAAAGGGCTTACATTCCTCAAACAAGCATTCATTACAATTAGCCATACAACAAAAAGAAAAACAAAGAAAACAATAAGAAGTACTCACTAATCTAATCAAAAAGAGTATACTACAAGTCCTAAATCAACTCAATACGCCTATTGTACCCCGCAACGGTGCCATTCTTGATGTTGCTCAACCCGACTACTCAAAGGCAAAAGGGGTTGTTATCATCAACATATTACCCAACTTTAGAGGTCGGGGTCGAATCCCACAAGGAACAATGTGTCAGTAAATGACCAAAGCAAGGACCTATGTCTACTAGATTTTGACTCGACGGGCGAGTAGCAAGTAAGGGTTCCAACTACATTGGGGGGAAACTAATCTAACACTACTCCTACAAATAATTGGATAAGGATTGGTCAATCAAGGATAGCGGATATGGGAAAGACAGAAGGGTCGGTCGTCATCAACATATTACCCAACTTTAGAGGTGGGAGTCAAATCCCACAGGGAACAATGTGTCAGCAAATGAGCAGAGTAAGGACTTATGCTTACTAGATTTTGACTCAACAGATGAGTACCAAGCAAGGGTTCTAACTAAATTGGCGGGAAACTAATCTAACACTACTCCTACAAATAATTGGGTAAGGATTGGTCGAGTAAGGGAGCAAGGATAGGGGATATGGGAATGTAACACCCCACACCTTACCATACTAATACTATACAAATGAGATATGACATGATTTGGTTAAACTAGCGCAAGTTTCCAAAAGTGTTTGAATCTCGCGTTAATGGGCTATATGTGCATCTAGCGCTTAAGAGGGTCGAGTGTATACATGATTTCCATGAAGTGAGGGGATTAAAGACTTAAAATGAAGTGAGAGAATTGAGGTGCTTGTAGGACTTAGGAAGCAAGTAGGTGAGTCAGCTGCTTGCTTAGCTTAAATTGCTAATTAAACGGAGATGAGACCCAGTGTCGAAATTGTCCAAGTTCGATTACGAATAAATTCCATGTTAACGGTGTAACTTTGGCCCATGTTTCAATATCATAAATGGACTATATGTTAATCCCAAGAGATGTATTAAAAAGGGCCCAGAGATAATCCAAAATACTTAGCAAATTGGGCCCAAACCAAAAGAACAAATCTGAAAACTTTTGGCAGCCCAAGCCCATCAAGTTGGTGCTCCAAAAAGGCCCAACTTTGAGGGCCAAGCTGGTGGGTAAGCTACTTGATAGTGTGTGGCTTATGCTGGTCAAGAGGTCAAGGGAAGTTCGGCCTAATCACTCTATAAAAAGAGGCCTAAAGCAGCCCCCACAATTCACTACTATTTTGAACACAAAAAAAAAATCAGCTTTGTCTCCAACATTTCTCTCAACTTGTATTCACTTGAAAAGCAGAAAAAGAGAACTTCTAGGGCTCTTATACAATCCCCACACCTTGAAGTAAGTGGTAAGTAAGTTTGTACATGTGTTTATTATAGTTTTATTATGAAAAATAAGAAATAGATGTTGCATACACTTGCTGAAACTGTTGGACAGATTGTGTGCAGAAAATTGTTGCACCTTTTTCTTTTTGTTTTGGTAATTTTTTTATGGTTTTTAAGTTATATTATGAAGGTATCTTGGTTTTATTGACATGGTATAAGTTATAGATATTGTGCTAAGTCCGCTGCCCTGATTTTGGTTTCATTTAACGAGGGTGTTTTATCGTGTATCTTGAGTGTTACGTTGATTGGAACTTGTGGGCTGTTGTATATAAGGCTATTATCTCACGTCCTTGATGACTTATTTGTTTCTGTTCTGAGGCTATTTGATAGCTGGCTGTATGTAAAAATGTTACTGGAACAGTTAGATTAAGGTTGGAACCGATTTGGAATTGTTAACGTTGAAAGGTTGCGAAGGGAAGTAACGTTATGCTGCCCGTTTGTAGATTGTATAGAATAGTTATGTGCTATGTTTTATGGACTGTTGTAAGGCTGGTATGGCATCAGCATAGGCTGCACATGATGTGTATAAGTAAATATGCACTAGGGAATACTATTAGAGTCAAAGTGGTTAAAAGAATACGCTATGGTTCGTAATTGTCCGTTTGCTGCCCGTGTGTTATTTTGTTATGTAATTAGGTTACCAAAGTATGTTTATTAGCTGCTAATGCTGATCTTATCACCTACTATGTTGTAGATAAGTATTTTAAGGAAGGGAAGGTTATTTCGGGTTAGTAACGAGGTCATCCAACGATGTATGTAAGGTTATTTGATTTCGTATCACTTGGCATTAAACATAGATCCTTCCTTGGCACAAAAAGGCACTTACCAACTCCGACATAACTATTAACTATGTCTCAATCCTTTGACACAGTCATATGATTTCATACATAGTTATTTTCAAATCTGGTTACATGCATGAATACCATGATACATGAGTTCTTTTTGCCAAATAAAGTTCACAAGTTGTTCCATTTCATATGCATTTCATGGTTTATCCATTGTACTCTTTTATTTGTCATATTGTTTTGTATGGTTATCTACATGTCACATGCTACATATACAGTCATACATCTCCAATATTATGGCCACCAAAAGAATCATCTCAAAGGTAATTGAAAGATAAAGTATACAG
>JAABOM020041822.1:0-16450 GCA_011800125.2 Solanum clarkiae
TGCGCTAGTTTAACCAAATCATATCATATTTCATTTGTATAGTATTAATGGTGTAGTGTAAGGTGTGGGGTGTTACAGTTATGTACTCTTGTTGAGGTTATGTAATGTACTCTTGATTGAGGTTATGCCATCTAGCTCACATAAAGGGGTTATGAACCATGCTATCTCTTTACCCTCATGTGGTACCCGTTACCTACTTGAAGGGGTTATGAACTATGTTGTATCCCTCACCCTCTATCACAATGTATTTGGATTATCTAATCATGTCACCTAGAATGCTATCAAGTATGATTATTTTCAAACATGTTTTACTTCAAGCATCATGCCTGCATGCCATATTGCTATGTACTCCTTTATTGCCTAATTATGCATTTTGATTATGTATCTATTTCTTATTGCATTGCATCCTACATACTTAGTACATTCAAATGTACTAATATAGACTCTATGCCTATATGATATCACCATGTAGGAACCGGAGTCCCACTTGAGCATCTCCACCCATGTGGCTAGTATGGTTTCACTCAAGCTTGTTGGTGAGTCCTTTATTCCGGGGACGTTGCTTATGATCTCATGCTATGTTATAGGACTATCTTTCTTTTATGTATGTATTATTAATAAGGTGGAGCTCGGTTGTTTGTTGGTCCACCGCTCTTATCTATGCAGTAGAGGTTTTGTTGGACATGTCATGTATTATACTTGAGGTTTGAGTCACTTATGATATTCAAGCTATTTAAGTATAAATATCTCTCTCCCTTAGTCCCAATTCCCCTTGTTTATATTTCTTATGTTGTTTTATATTGCTTTCGAGACCAAAGATGTGTAATGATATGCTATGAGGCTTTTTTTGGGGTTCCTTCGAGTTGCCCGTTCGCCGGTCATGTCTAGTCCCTAGGCTTCGGTTGTAATAAAGGTGGTATCAGAACACTAGAAGGTTGTTAGATCCTCGGAGTCCCACACCGTATCGATTAAAATCTTATTCATGGTTGTGTTATGTACCACAACTATGAGTAGGAGGCTATGAGACATTTTAGGAAATGTTTCCCATCTTCATGTTCTAAGACATGCTATAGAGTTGAAGTAAGTTGTTCCCCCCTAAAAATTATTCTTTGTTATGCTAGTTGATCATCCCTAACCTAAGAGGATAAAGACCCCGTACTCCCGAGGGACAACTGGCTAATGGAGAGCTTTGGGAGGCTCTCACTTTGCTTGATCAAGTCGTTGCCAAACAAATCAACCAAGGGGCCCAAGCCCCTCATACCCCTATACTGGCTTCCCTGATGAGAGACTTCATGAGGATGAACGTGCTGGAGTTGTATTGGTCAAAGGTGGATGAGGACCCACAAGAGTTTGTTGATGAGATTAATAAGGTATTCGCCATCATGGGTATCATATTGGAAGATAAGGCAGAGTTGGTGGCCTACCAACTCAAGGGGGTAGCACATACAAAGTACAACCAATGGAGGGAGGAGAAGGGTATCAACAATATGGTGCTTTGGGAGGAGTTCAAGGCGGCTTTCCTTAGTCGGTTCTTCCCTCTTGAGCTTAGGGAAGCCAAATTTATAGAATTCATAAATTTGAGAGAAGGGTCAATGAGTGTGAGGGCGTATGCCCTCAAGTGCAACTAACTCTCTAAGTATGCTCCTGACTTGGTTGCCGACCCAAGGGCTAGAATGAGTAAGTTCGTGATGGGTGTGTCCGACTTGGTGAGTGAAGAATGATGGTATGCTATGTTGATTAATGATATGGATTTGTCCCACTTGGTGACTTATGCTGAACAAATCAAGGAGGAGAAGTTGAGGAAAAGAAGGGGTAATGAGGCCAAGAGGTCTCGATTTGATGGTGGCTCCTAAGATCTAGAGTCCAGCGGTGCTCTAAGCTAGAGGGTTGCTAAGAATGGGGTGTCAAACCTAAGGTTCTCAGGAGGTGATGGAGGGATGAGTTTTGTTAGGTGTCTCTAATGTGGAAGGCATCATTAGGCAAATGCTTAAAGAATTTAAGAGGATGTTACAGGTGTGGTAAACAAGGTCACAAGCTTATTGATTGCCCTTGTATCTGGAACAAGGGCAAGGAGGGCCGTCCTTAAGGACAAGGTGAGTTTCTTTGACTTTGATGTGTATGATTGGGAATGTTTAGGTGTCCCTATTCCCTTCATTTTTTCTCTTGTTGCTTGTGGAAATCATGTATGTTCTGGGTGGTTGTGTGAACCTTGGTGTCTACATCTTTGTTGGGAAGTTGTTGCTAGAAGGTTCATCAGTATTATTCTGTATTCTTATTGCATTATGTCTTACCTTGTGACTCGTTGGATTCGATATGATGGACTTTGATGTCATTCTTGTGTTTGATTAGTTGCATGTATGTTGTGTCTTTATTGATGGTGGGGCCCGTAGAGTTAAATTCCAATTCCCTTTTTAAAGCCATCTTCGAGTGGTAGTGAAGGGCTAAGTCCATTACTAGTTTTAAGGTACAATTGATCTCTGAGGGATTTCATTTTTCGTCTTGTAAAAGTTAGGGGTGTTGAACCTAAGTTATTTAATTTTTTTGAGTTGTTTCCGGTGATCAATGAGTCTGTGATGTCCTTTACGATATCTTGAATTTAGGGTAGTGTCTTTTGGTTTGACTTACGCATCAGTCATGTCTATAGGTCTCATGAATAGAGTCTTCAATCCCTACGTTGCTACGTTTATGGTGGTTCTTGGTGATGATGTGTTGGTTGTTTCTGGTAGTGAGGGTGAACTTGTGAATCATTTGAGGGGGATATTATGAATTCGGAGGAGGTGAGGTTTCTACGAATTATGGAAAGTGGTGACCCTTGGGGTGATAAGAAGGTGGTTGGAGGAGTTCACCAGTTGACCAAGTTGGGTGAGGTTTAGAATGGTGGTGTAGTGGTTTTGTTGGTTCTGAATCTTCTATGGTTGAAGGGGTCTAGTTAAGTAAGGCTTTGATTTTCATCTTGATAATAGTTGGGGTTCTTGGCGAGGAATGGTAGAGAGGAGGTCTTCTCCCAATGGGGAGATGGTGACTTTTGGTACTAAGTTGCTTGTGTGTGTGTTTAAAGTTTATTGATAAAGATGTGGTGTTCGTTAAGGCTCTTTGGAAGGTTCGTCTAGTCGAAAGTGTCTCTCGGGGAGCAGGCATGGCGAAAAAATATCCATATCTCTTTCATTCTATTCAAGCTTATGATGACATGCCAAGTCCTTTTCACGATTCCAAGCCTTATGTTTTAGCCCCTATGTCATTTGCATACATCCATGTTTATTTTAACAAGTTTATGACGATTTTCGACACTTATGTTGATGTTTTGAAAATGGTGTTTTAAATATATTGTTGCATTCTTGTTGGGGCTGGTTTGTTCATGTTCACTCTTATCATGTACGTTTTTTTGATATTCTGGGACGAATGTTCCCAAGGGGGAGATATTGAAATGACCCCAAAAAGTGCCCAAAAATGTGCCTTGAAAGTGCCTGGGATCGTAATTTCCATATATGTAAAACTCCATTTGTTGTTTCTAAAATCTAACTTTATATTCTTGTTCAGGGTGCAAAATTAAGTGGGGAATGGGTCTAACCATGATTTTATAGCAACCGTATCAAAATCTGAAAATCACAAAAACATGATTTAGGATGCTCAAATTTAAGGGGGAATATCTCTTGGCACACAAAGAAATTAGTGGCCCACAAACTACCAAATTAATTCTCTTTGAATTAGCTTTCCAAACGCACTTGGTTTCACCTCATTCTGAGATTGGATGAAGAATTTATGCCCATTTTCATAGAACTCGTTTGTGTAGAAATGCAAATTCCAGTGAGTAATCTGCGTCACTTCCGTGTAATTTTGGTCCTGTTTTTTGGATTTCAGTCCAAGACTTTCCAGTCTTGGGCCTATAGGTTCCCATACTTGAAAGCACCTATACTTAGCCTTATTTCACCCTCATATCATCCTAAACATTCCCCAATACTCACTCAAACACTTAGACTAATATTTCTCTCAAAATTAAAGTCCCAAAACCCTCATCGAGATCTAAGGGATTCCTTCAAACTTCAAGTCTCCATCTCCAATCTTCACCAATTTCATCTCTATAGCTAAAGTATGTGGGTTTCAACCATTGGGTCCTTTCACCCATGGTGCCCAATCCTCTTTTCTACTTAAATTGCATTTATGATTTTACATGTGGGTTTTGTGTATTAAAAAATTTACTGCATAGTGATTTGAGTTCATGAAAGTATGGTTGTTTAGCATGTCTTGAGCTCTAAATCTTGGATCTAATGTTGGATTTGAAGAAGGGTCTTGATGTATGTTGCTTGAGCGTATTATAAAGTGTTGATTAATGGTTTTACAGAGGATTTACTTGCACGTTTTCACTCTTGAATTGCATGGTTTTACACTAGCACTACACTACCGCCAAGTGTTTGATAAAATGTCCGGGTTAGGGTTCTTGAGGAATTCTTGGTCCAATGCATATCCTATGAGTTGAGCGACTATATGATGATTAAAGGGAGGTATATATAAGTGTTTAAAACATGTAAAACACCTATGTTATTGCAAGTGAATTGGTGGGCCCTCATGTGGTTATGTCCTTGGGGATTGTGATGAGTTATTGAGTCTTTATGCAAAGACCTATGGCCTTACGAATTGTGAAGTCTACTAGAAGGGGTTATGAGCATGTTACATACTTCACCCTCTAGTGTAAGGCCAATTCCTAAATGTAGGAGTTTTGAGCTATGTCGGTCGTCTTATCCTCATATACGAATCAATGTACTCATGTTTGAGGTTATGCTACTCATGATGAGGTTATGTACTCTTGATGAGGTTATGTACTCTTGTTGAGGTTATGCAATATACTCTTGATTGAGGTTATGATATGTAGCTCACATGAAGGGGGTTATGAACCATGCTATAACTTTACCCTCATGGGCTACCTATTACCTACTTTAAGGGGTTATGACCTATGCTATATCCCTCACCCTCTAGCACAAGGTATTTGGATGATATAATTATGTCAACTTATTGTATTAGTAAGCTATGTAAGTATGATTATTTTCAAGCATATTGTACTTCAAGCATCATGCATGCATGCCATATTGTTGTGTACTCCTTTATTGCCTAATTATGCATTTTGATTATGTATGTATTTCTTATTGCATTGCATCCTACATACTAAGTACATTCGAATGTACTAACGCATACTCTATGCTATATGATATCACCATGTAGGAACTGGAGTCCCGCTTGAGCATCTCTACCCACGTGGCTAGTACGGTTTCACTCAAGCTTGTTGGTGAGTACTCTATTCCGGGGACATTGCTTATGATCTCATGCTATGTTCTAAGACTATATTTCTTTATGTATATATTAACTATGAGGGTAGCTCGGTTGTTTGTTGGGCCACCACTCTTACCTATGCAGTAGAGGTTTTGTTAGACATGTCATGTATTATGCTTGAGCTTTGAGTCACTTATGATATTCAAGCTATTTAAGTATAAATCTCTCTCTCTCCCCTGGATTGGAGCAAAAAGGAGATGAAAGGAAGGCAAAGTGTGCCTGTCAACATTTATCCTCTGCAAATGCAATCTTCGGGCCTGCAAATGTGTAGCAGTGGATCACATGGGGCCGCGAACGCTCTGAGTCCAGCTGTGTGGGTAGAGCTAAAGCCAAATTATTATTCATAATCGCTAAATATTGAGCACGAACATTGAGTGTTGACTTTAGGGTACCTCTGCGAATGTGGTCAAAGCTCAGCGAACGCAGAGTACTTATGCGACCAGCATCAAGATTTTGAGTTTTGGGTGAGGATTTAGAGCATGTGTTCTACAATAGCTTGAGTGGATTGAAGAGTCTGAGCTTCCATTGTAAAATCTTTCACTCACTCTTTTTTTCCTTGTTCTTGAATTTATAATTGTAGATTTAATTGAGTTTGAGATGTTAATTTGCTTATGGGTATTGAAGGAATTTCTTACTTTCATGCTTAGTTGATTATTTACTTGCAAATCAAGTGGATTTCTCCCTAAAGTGCTTTGATTGGATTCAATTGATTTATGGGTTCATGCTTACCTTCATGTGTAACTTATGATTTGAGGTTGCGAACTTGAATCTAGTTTAGATCTTCAATTATTGCATGAAAATGTGTAATTGAAGTGGAGAGTTTATGTGATGGTTATGGCTTTATGTGTTGAGTGCCTTAAAACGGACTCAACGACTAAGGGTTTAGGATTTTTGCTCATGAGTTGTTCAAGCAAGGCGTTTCTTTGAGTGATTCACATATAGAGGCCATAATAGGTTCTTGCGGAACATCATTACTGTCGTAATTGAGGTAGTCGTTACAAGAAACCTAGCTTACCCATAGAGTTTATTTGACGTTAAGTGTGGTCGATCGATTGGGCTTTGATTGACTCCCGTATTCCCTATCCTTTTTACCTTGCTTGAGAAATCCTTATCTCATTTCCCTTACAAGTAGTTGTTAGCTTAGTTCTCCCCCCGAACTTACTCAGTATTCACTTGTTGAATCAAAACTATTAGCTATTTGTCCTTACTTGATTCAATCACCACCACATTATTCCTCGACTTTTTTGTTGGGCTAATATGTTGATAACGATCATCCCTGCGTCCTTTAAGTAGTGGGGTTGAACGATGTATAAAATGTGAGTTTAAACTATCTTTTGTAATTATAGCCTCGAAATTAGCCAACAGTTGACTTTGGTCAACATTCTTGGTAAAAATGTCTGACTAAAAATTTTAACAGCGCAGTTAGCTCTATTACATCGAATTTGCTCTAGAATGACCTTTTATTCGATGGTGCATTTTGACCTCCTTGGTAGGTTTTGATATTAGGAAATAGGACCCACACATGATCGTAACGTCCACTTACAAGAATTTCGACTACATCGTTGAGTCTGAAATGTCACTTGCAATCTAATGTTATATGAGTTGTATTTTTCTAACTCCAGATAAAGCCGAAGCATTAAAATTAAGTTTGAATAGTTGTTAAAGTCTAAGGCACCGCACCGACATGGACCAACGATAGGCCGCCATGTGGAAAGTGACAAAAAATAGAAAAAAAAAAGAAAAAAGTTGTATATTCTAGAAATTTTCCAGAAATTTATACATTCAATTGGAACGACTCTGGACAGCCATATTTCATGTGAGTTTGACCTAATTTCAGTGATTCAAAAGGCTACCTCGTGTATTTTTCTGTGAAGAACATCATGAAAATATTGGAAATCGCTTTCAGCATGCCTTTTGAGATAAAATTCACTATTTAGTTGTCGTATATTGAAATGATTTTTTGAGAATTTTGACATGCTATTTATTATCCATTTTGAGTTAGATTGTAGTGAATTTTAGGTCTATTCTCTGTATTTTTGTGAGACTCACACCAAGGTAATGTCAAAATTGATTGATCGAGCTCCTTTTGGTGCAAAAATGTTATTTTACTGCTATTTATGTTAGTTTTTTTTTTGGAAAATTTGGAATGCGATGATATAGTCATTTTGAATCAATTTTTAGTGAAATTTTAGACAAAATAGAATAGTTTTTCTATTGGCACACAGTGGTATTAATGAATATTTGTGAGATTGCTCGATTGGAGAGAAAATTGGGGGCTAACTAGCTGCCATATATAGCTTTTATCGAAAAGAAACTTATTTTCATATTTGATTGTTTAGTATTTTTTTTTGAGCTTAAGTTTGAGCTGTAATTTGAAATATCAGTTTAGCTAGTCATGAAGTTTATTTTAAAAGATTGGTTTTGAATTTAAGACGTAGAGCTCACATTTTCCGATGGAGTCCAAAATTAACTTTTTTTTTATATTATTGAGATATTAATTTCAAAATGATCGGATTGACGTCATGACACTTATTTTAATTGTTTGATAGCATTTCGAGATTGCTAAGAGGAGTACAACCCCTGTGGATTAAACAAAAGTGCTCATGATTGACATCTAGGTAGTCTAGGTCTTCCTTTCTTTTTAGACCAAGTTAGAATATGCAAATGTCATCTGGATGGACTAGATAATTATTGGAATCACTGGATTGAAGGTCGTATTTGTTATAGTTGATCTGTTAAGGACCATAATTGTTAAGATTGATCTATTAAGCGGTATTGTTGTGGTTAACCTGTTAGATGCTGTAATTGCTCGTTCTTAGCCGGTTAAGGTTGTATTGTCAAGTTTAACCTGTTGAGACTTTTTATGAGTTGTATATCATTTTTTTGTTGTGATTCTGATTATGTGGACATTCTTGGGCCTTAGCCAAAGGTTAGGCTAGTGATTTCTCAGACTTGCAGTATTCAGATCGAGTTACATGTTATGCACTCACTCAGTGTGACTTGAGAGGTATAGATCCTATTATAATAACATAGCAGACCTGGATCCAATAGAGTAAATACTCAGACTGTGATGAGGCAAGGCTCTACTGCACATCATTGTAAAGGCAAAGTCATGGTACATTCGTGGCTGGAGTCTACACTGTACACCATCTTTTGAGGCATTCTTGGGTAGAGTCTAATCAAAGCACTTGTTAGAAAACATGGCTAGTTGACTGTATTCCAGGCTAAAGGACAGGTCGGGATCATGATCAGGGCTAGAGTGCCAACGTGTCTAGGGCTAGAGTTCCATCATATCTAGGGTTAGAGTCTCAATGAGATATGAGGTTCCCGGCCGGATCAAGATACTTCACCAGTACCAAGGTCACTTATGCATCGTTCATTTTGGAATTTTCTTATTATGTAGCATTGTTAGACTTGTTACCAATATACCTACCCTACACCATTTTTGTGCTTGGGTATATTATAAGGGCTCAATTGGTCTATAGGCTTATTCGATAAGGCCTTACACCTACGTACATCACTCTAGTATTGTCCAGATTTTGGTTACATCAGTTAGTACATATATGCATTACCTAGTTCTTGTAGATTTGAGTTACTTTGAATCTAGAGATATGCATTACTTGGTTTTGGTAGACAACTATTACAAAATTATATTCTAGCTTATTCCTGCTTCATTTCCTATTTTTACTCAGTCGGTGTATGATGCCTACTAGATACCATATTTTCTGGTACTCACCCTATAATCTGTATCTGCTTTATGATGCTGGTCCTAGTACGGGCCAGCGTCATTTATTTTGTTGTTTTTGTTGCTACCCTAGGAGACTTGTGGTGAGTATCAGATGATCTTGTATCCTTCTAGTCTCCTTCTGTATCAGTGGGCCCATCTTGTGATACCAGAGACTAGCCTTGTATTTTGTTTTGGTCCTGTATATAGTTGTACATGTTTTTTGGGTTTAAAGTGGTATCCACTCTATAGTAGCTCTGCCAAAATTGACTTCTAGGTTCTGATAAGGTGATTCCCTGGTTGTGTTTTTGCTATAGCAATAGATTTGTATATATATTAAGCAGGTTACCTTATTTTGATGTCTCTACCATCACACCCATTACTAGTCATTCTGGGGTTGGCCTTTAGGCAAGTTATAGCAGGTGCCATCATGCCCCGTAAAGTCGGGTCATGACAGTCGGATTCTAGCATTTCTTATTACTACTACTTTTTCTACTTAGTTGGGCTACAATTCCTACAGGGTTTTGTTTTGATACTCATATTGGAATTTGCATCTATTTTTGTACAAGTTCGAGCACCAATAACCACCATTGATATTTAAGCTTGCAAAAGCATGTTTAGGAGGCAAGGGTTGAGTATATGGCGTCTTGGATCAATGCCCATCTCCTTCTTTATTTTGTAGCTCATCTGTTGCTACTTGAAACAAGTTTATCTGTAAGTGTATATTTTTTTTTATCTATTATTGAGACTTATATTCTTTGTTAGTGACTTCCAAGTTTTGTATATATATAGTGCTTTGCTTCCAGTGTAACTAATATTGTATTAATTTATTGCTTCCACTTAGTTTCTACCCTTGAAATCCTTTATTTGTTGTTCTGAGTCATGAGTTTGGCTTACCTACTTGCGGTTTATAGTAGATGTTATCAGACTCGAGAAATCAGGTCATGATATTAAGAAGTCATTGTCTATTTAGATTACCTTAGCTTAATTAATTTCATCTTCAACTCTATTCAATAGCTTTCTGCCTTCATTAATAGTATTTTTTCCAACACTATTCAATTCTTACAGTACTCCTGCCCTTTCCTGTCCTTTGAATATAAGCATGGTTAAAAATGGATTGAAAATTGTCTTTCAGATGAAGTTACACATTCTGTAAAATAATGACGCTCTTGATTCCATTCTTGGTTTTGTAAACAATGATGTAGCTAAAAGGATTGAATCAATTAACTAAAAAATATCTCTCAATATTCTTCTGAAGCATATGAGCACTTTAAATAACAAAGCAGATGCCGAGTTGGCTCCTAAGCCACAAGCTATGTTTGGTCCCTCTCCCCCAGCATGATGGATATTTCGTAGTACGTCCTTAACCATAAAAATCTACATAATTGAACCTCTAAATTATCTCAACAAACTAAAACAACTAAATAGAAATTGAAAAGTAAATTGATCCTAAAAGTGAGCAACTTATTTTGCTAAAGATTACTGTAGTAACTAAAAGTAAATATCAACAATATTATTGGATCTATGCTAAAAATTTCTATGCTTTAGAAGATAGGTGGTCCTACATATTGAACTTAATCTTTTCCTAATTTTATTTTACCAATATTAACTATGGTAAAGAGGTCTTTTTTCCTTTCCCTTCGCAAAGATATTAGGAGTTATCTTGTATTGTTTAAATTTTAATCAAATTGTGTTGTTGATATGTTCTTCCCTATTTAATTTAACAATAATAGATGATTTCATTAATTTTTCTCTCTCCTAACCAACTAGGACTTTCTAGATTTGAAAGAACTTGATTTAATTGTCAAGTTGACCTATCTTTCTCCGACGAGTCTCGAGAACTTCTTCTTATCTGTTCTGGAGAACGACCGAATATTAGTTAACACAAAATCTTATTGAATCATCAGAGAAAAATTTCAACATATCAGAGAATCGTCGTAGCTTCAGCAATTTCATCACAATCAACGGCAACGTGCGTTCTCCGGTGACCTCTCTGCGTTCTTCAGATCTCTGATCTTCGGCGACATCTCTGATCACGGGCGACTTATTTTGTATTCATTATCTCCATCAAATTCTTCTTCATTTCCGGTGACTTATTCTATCTTCATTATCTCTATCGCGCTGATCCCATTTCCAGCGTTGTCGAAAATGCACAGTGGCACATCTTGGAGTTGCGGCTTTCCTCTTTAAGATTTTGTTGTTTTTTTAGATTTTCCTGGAGATTTATCTGGTGGACCTAGTTCGATGGCGGCTTTGAGTTTTCATCAGGATTCCGGCGAGTTCAATATATTCCGGTGACATTTAACATTCCAGGTGATATCTTTCAAATCTCTTTCTATTTACTATTTAAAATTAATTGTATCCTTTTACTTACAGTGTATTTCTTGTTTTCCTTTTATTAGATTCTGAATTTGTTTGACTTTTCTCTCTGTTCTTACCTTTTTACGGTAAGTCCGCCATCCTTCGTCGTTTTCACTTGCTCTTTCTTCTTCTCCAATGATTATGGGTCTCCACTTTGCTGGATGACTTGCTATTTGACACAACAAAAAGATTAAAATCTGAAAGTTGCCCTTTCCCGGAGAACCCGTGCTTCTGGCAAACTCGTGTTGGTTTTCCGTCAAAGGTGTGCTGTTGGTTTTTCTGGCAAAATCATGTTGGTTTTTCCCATCAATCTCCTTCATCTGCATATTTTGGTCTTCTCCTTTCTGGTGATGTATGTGGTTTCCTGATCCTACCACTATAAGAAATTCAGTGAAACTTCCGATCAACAACCGTCATATAGATTCCGGCAACCCAGGTTCAATCGTTCCTCTCCTTTCTTTAGTTCTTGATTTTGTGTAGTACATTTCCAGAATTTTTGTGGGATGCTATCTTTCTTGTTGTATCTAAAATTCTTGTTGTGTATTGGTCTTGACTGCACTACTTCATCTCTCATCAGCACTATCTCATTGTTATTAACTTACTGATATTATTTTACTATTAATTTTTTTGCTATTAGATTTGTACTATTAAGTTTAAACTGTTATATACTTACTGTGGCCTCGCTAATTTGTGTTGTTACATAGTTCTACTTTTTGCACTTCGGGACCTCACTGTTTGGTGCCAACACTGAGCTTATTATTTGTTGTATTGTATTTGTTCGTAATTGCATTGGGTTCCCACTGTAGATTTAAGTGTTTTGGTATTATTATATTTATGGGATGATTATTTTGTGAGAGTTTGTATCTTGGGCTCATAGTTTATTTAGTTGTTTAGTAGTTCATAGTTAGTGGCACTTGGAATTGATGGTGGATTAGGGTCATGTTGTCGGTTGAGGTTGGAAGCAAGGGATAGCAGTAGTAAGAGGAGAAAGGGCAGACTTAGGTTAAGAATAGGGTCGTGGAATATATGATCACTTACAGGGAAGTCTATAGAGTTAGTGAAGAGTCTTAAGAGAAGACAAGTTACTATAGCATGTGTACTAAAGGTCCTCGGACTTCCAGGCGATTTTTCTTTTGGGCAGCTGTTCACTGTTGGATCTTGCCAACCAGATAGGCCGATCCATGCTAGTGGTGAGCTTGGCCTCCCCAACACACTCTTGATATGAAAGAAACCTCCCACCAAGGAGAAGAGATTGAAAGTCTGGGTCCCCTTAATCACCTTCTCGGCGAGAGAAGAAATTAGAAAAAAAATAAAGCTAATGGGTTGAAACCACAAATTCCACCTCGAAAAACCATACTAAAAAAATGATTTAAGGTGGCATTGTCCATGGAGAACCCACCAACCATCAACTATAAACACAAAAGAACCAGATTCTGTAAACTGCACATTGAACTATCCATATGGAGGAGAGCATAAATGTTTTAATCATTTTTGATGTGATGTTCATGAATGGCTCCGAATATTACAAGTTGATTCTGAACTTTGTCCTAAGAGCTAATTCATTCAAAGACAGGAAAGACAATTTCGAAAGCAGAGACATAAACACATCACTCCCTCGCTCTTTTTTGAAGGCCCTTTCAATTCTCTTTCCTTTTTTTTGCAATTCTAAATGTGAAGTAAGTCTCTATATCTTATTGGTGAAATTGAATAGTTGAAATTCAACAGAACCTTTCTTTTCTTCCTGTAACAATATGGTACCAAGAGACCCATTCCACAAGAGACCAGATGGGTAGGTACTAAAGCTCGGGATGTAGATGGATTTAAGTTATGGTACTCTGGGGACATCACGAATAGACATGGAATAGGTATACTAGTAGATAAGGACCTTAGGGACTATATGGTAGAGGTCAGGAAGGTAAATGTTAGGATGATGTCTATTAGACTAGTTATTGGCAGACATATAGTGAATGTAGTTAGTGCCTATGCACTCTAAGTAGGCTTGGATAAGGAGGTCAAGAAAGTCTTTTGGGAGGAACTAGATGAGCTTATGAGAGGTATATCGACCACAGAAAAGATCTTCATAGGGGGAGATTTTAATGAACATATTGGTGCGACTTCTGGTGGTTTTGCCGATGTACATGGAGTCTTTACTTTCGGGGAGAGGAATGGAGGAGGGATATCACTTTTAGATTTTGCGAAAGTATTTGAGTTGGTTATAGATAACTTATGTTTTCCAAAGAGGGAGAATCACTCAAATACCTTTTGTAGCATGGTAGCAAAGACCCAGATTTATTACCTTCTCGTCCAAAGAGGTGATAGAAAACTCTGTAAGAATTGTAAGGTTATCCCGAGTGAAAATATTTCCACTCAACATAGACTTTAGTGATGGATTTAGAGATTAAAAGGGATAACAAAAAGATGGTTATCTTTACCAAACCAAGGATTAGATGGGGAGGCTTGACTCCTACCCTTTCTTTGAAAAAGGGTAGAAGTTAAGTAGTTTTGGAGCATGGAGCAGTAGCGAGCTAGCCAACGGTATGGGGAACAATACCGCAGGTAGCATTAGAAAAGCAGCTTTTGAGGTTTTGGGGGTATCGAGAGGGATCTTTGGTGGACGTAAAGGTGACTCAGGGTGGAATGGAGAAGTATAAGGCAAAGTGAATGCTAATAAGATAGCCTATATGAAGTGGTCAAAGTGTATAGATGAAAATGAAAAACAAAGGCTTTGGGATATATATAAGACAATGAAGACAGAAGTAAAAATGGTAATCACGAGCGCTAAGGCAATAACATTTGAACGTTTGTATGTTGAGTTCAGAGACAAAGGTAGGGATAAGAGATTGCATAGGATCGCAAAAGTGAGAGAGAAAAAATCTCGCGACCTTGACTAAGAGAAGCACATCAAGTTTGAGGATGGCGAGGTGTTGGTGGATGAGAATTCCATCAAGAGAAGATGGCAAACTTACTTTCACAAACTCCTTAATGAAAAAGGGGATAGAGATATTGAGTTGGGTAATTTGTAACAATCTTATAGCCACCAAGATTTTGGCTATTGTAGGCGTTTCAAAGCTGATGAGGTTAGATGTGCTATTAGTAGGATGAGTAGAGGAAGAGTGATCGGACCCGATGAAATTCCAGTAAAGTTTTTGAAGAGCACAACCAAGGACGGTTTGGAGTGGTTGACTAGGTTGTTCAATGAGATTCTGAGGACAGCTAAGATTCGAGATGATTAGAGGAGGAGTACAATGGTTCCATTGTACAAGAACAAGGGTGATATCCAAAATTGCAATAGTTATAGGGCCATCAAGTTGCTAAGCCACCCTATGAAAATTTGGGAGAGGGTGGTCGAAGAGAGGGTGAGAATAAGATGTCTATTTCACAAAATCAATTCATATTTATGCCAGGGCGATCAACCACTGAAGCAATTCATCTTGTTCAAAGACTAGTGGATCAATATAGGGAAAGAAAGAGGGACCTTCATATGGTATTTATTGATCTTGAGAAAGCCTATGATAGAGTTCCGAGGGATGTCCTGTGGAGGTTCCTAGAGGAAAAGGTGTTTTAATGGTGTATATTAGAGCGATAAAGGACATGTATGACTTCCCCATGATTTGTGTAAGAACAGTGGGAGGAGATTTTGAGTATTTCTCGGTAGAGATAGGACTTCATCAAGGATCAATGCTTGGCCCTTTTCTTTTTTTCTTTAGAGATAGATAAGTTGACACGATTTATTCAAGAGGAGGTCCCTTGGTGTTTGCTAATTTGCAGATAATATCATACTACTTGATGAGACTTGGGGTAAAGTGAATGATAGGTTGGAGGTTTTAAGATATGCTTTAGAATCCAAAGGGTTCAAATTGAGCAGGACTAAACTAAATACTTAGAGTGTAATGTCAATGTTATAAGGGATGAAATAGACATCGAACTGAAGCTTGACACTCAATCTATTCCTAAGAGAGAAATCTTTAAGTATCTTGGGTCCATCATCCAGAGTAGTACTGATATCAATGATGATGTCACGCATTGTATAGAGACTACATAGATGAAGTAGAGACTTGCCTTTGGAGTATTGTGTGATAAAAAGATACCACTTAAGTTTAAAGGAAAGTTATACAAAATGGTGGTTAAGTCATCATTGCAATATGGGGTGGAATGTTGGTCAGTCAAAAACTCACATATCCAGAAGGTGCAAGTTGCACAAACGAAGATGCTAAGATGGATGTGTGGACATACCAGGAGTGATAATGTTATAAATGAGACCATGTGGGTGAAGTTATGGGTGGCCTCTGTGGCAGATAACATAAGAGAAGCGAGACTACAATGGTTTGGGCATGTTAAAAGGAGAAGTGTCAATGCTTCTGTTAGAGGTGAAAGAGGTTAGATTTAGGAGTTACCGGAGAGGTAAAGGCAGACCAAAAAAATACTGGGGGAGGTGATTAGAATGGATATGTCACAACTCTATATCACTGAGGACATTACCTTAGACAGAAAGGAGAAGACATTGCGCATTAGGGTGGAATGTTAATAGGAGTGTAGGGATAGGAGGATGTCTAGCCCTGGGGTATATTAGGTTAGTTGGTTTTGTCATGTATGCATGTATTTATATCTTAATTGATTATTGCATGTCTGATTGTTTCCATTATTGTATTTATATATTATTATTTGCTTTCTGTTTTAGTCATTTCTCTTTCATATCTAGTATCTTCTGCTTGTAGGGCCAAACGCTTTGAGCTGAGGGTCTTCCAGAAATAGGCACTCTATCTCTATGAGATAGTGGTAAGGTTTGCGCATATTTTTCCCTCCTCAGACTCCACTTATGGGATTTCACTGGGCAATTTTTTTTTTTGTTGTTGTTGTTGTTGTTGTATGTCTTGCCTTTTACATATTGTGTTGTGATTTCTTACTTGTTGTGTTACCTTTTGTCATATATTTTTATATTGACAATATATTGCTACATTTACTATTTATTATTATATTTGTTTTGTTATTATATTTTTTGAGCTTACATATTGTATTGGATTTCGTGTTACCACATAGCTCTAT